>PVLA01005555.1:0-143576 GCA_004027455.1 Hydrochoerus hydrochaeris
AGGAGGAGGAGGATGAGGAGGAGGAGGAGGAGGAACTGGAGATGCAGACCTGCCAATCCTAGATCATAACAGTACTGTGTAGTTAAGTAGTATCAGTCCTGACAGGTCATGAACAGTACAGCCAGCCTCAGTTATGAGGCTCCTCTGCCTCCATAAAGACTTCGCTCATGCACAAAACTTCTCTAACTCCTACAGCCACCTGAGCTTGTGACACTAGTCTGGTAATCTCAATAAAACTAAGATTCAGGAATTTATTTTTCTTTATTGAGACTGCAGCATGAGTTACAGGTTTAAAGTGGCATACAAAGGGGAACTTCCACATAGGGGATGGAGAAAGAGGTGAAGGTGACAGGCTTTACAGGAGTTTGGGGATTTACAAAGCAAGAATGTCAGCTAAGCAAACAGCACAGAGATTTGGAGTTCATTATTGAAATAGATGACTGAGGAATACAGGCTCTGCAAAGAGGTAGGAAAGTTCCAGAACAAGTACTATGAAACAGAAGTAGGTATAACTAGTCACCAAAAGCTGAAATAAATACAAAAACAGTTCTTGGGGTAAGGTGTTTAGAAGCAGTAGAGATAAAAGAATTTCCATTTCTATCAGCCTTCCTAGGGAAAATTACATGACATCATATTTAGGCTTTTTCACTTTAAATGTAGCACTTTAATAGCAGTTACTGAATTTATTGTAATGCTTATCAGTGTTCTGTCCAACAGAAAAATATGGTTAAGTGGCTATTGGTGATTATTTTTCAATATTTTTATATTGTAACAGTATGGTAGTGCTGTTATCAAATAACAGATTGGTTGGCTTAAACAGCAGACATTTATTTTCATATTCCTGGAGGCAGGAAGTCTGACATCAAGATGTTAGCAGGGTTGATTTCATTCCAAAGATTCTCTCCTAGACTTACCAAAGGTCATCTTTTCCCTTTGTCTCTACATGATCTTTCCTCTGTCATCTGTATCTTCCCTTCTTATAAGCACACCAGGTGTCTTACTGGATTAAGGCATACCTGTGACCTCATTTTACTTCAATTACTTCTTTAAATGTTCTGGCTCCCACTGCAGGCACATTCTGAGTTAGAATTTCAACATGTATATTTAGAAGGACACAATTCAACTCACCACAGGTATTAACATGCATCTCAGAGACTTTTGAAATATATATGAATAAATGATGCTGTAAATGACTTTAAATTGTGAAAGAAGGTTTCTGAGTAGGAGCAAGACGATGCATATATATTAGTGATTAACGTAACGGTCACACACCATTTGTTCAATACATAAGAGCCACTCTTCCGCAACTCTCATGGAAGAAGCACTAAGTCTTCTTTACATTTCCAGGACATTCAGTTATTTGAGAAATCATCTGGCAAATCACACGCCCCTTTTATTCCAGAGTTAACAATTATAGCCAAGGGAAACCAATCCAGGCATTGTACAACACTTGATCAAGCAGACAACTATATAAAATAACTATCTTAAGTAACTTAACAGAAACAATTAGAAGAAATCAATTAAAATTAGACCCAAATGTGAAAATGATAGGCAAATTGAGAATGTTACCCCAGGACTCTTCACTGTAATCTTCAGCACCAACATGACCATTAATTTACATTCTTTATTACTCTATGCATGGTTTGCAGTTCTTTAAGATATTTTAAGATATAATTTTAAGATATTTTGTTATACATGAATTCAATCAACAACTCCAAGGTAAAACAAATTTGTGATTCTCTTGTATATGCAATTAACTATGGAAACTTCCAAATTTTCAAGTAAAAATATCCTAGAAAATTTTTCTCAACAAAAGAGCAAACAAAATGTCTTCTAATATTTGCTATAAGACCAGTATTTGGCTGAAAAGTACCATGCAGAGTTGGGGAGAAAACTCATTGAGAATTTCGGGAAGGAGGGGGAGAATGGCTACGTGATTCCTTCCCTCTAAGCAATTCTTCTTTATGTAATTCTTCATATTTTTTCATTTTTAGTTCATTATAATGAATAATTCTGTATATTAAAATATATTAATATTACTATAATTCTAAATAGATCAAGCAGTATTAAAAATCATTGGTTGACAAAATTATTGGTTAATATATTTAACTTAATGGATTAATTGGTTAATAAATGATATAAAGGTGCTATTAAAATATATGTTAATATATAGGTTTGCTATTCAATAAACTAGATTATAATGGGGAAGCAATTATAATGGGGTTAGCTGTTATATTGTTTTCATTATTGTAGAATCTGGGAAGCATTCTAAATGGCACCTGTATGTTTGGTACCTATTATGAATGATTTTTTTTACCACTGACAATATTGGAGAAATGCTAATATAATTTTTAATTTTAAATATATTAATGATGTTTTTTCTTTGTGCCCTAAAATCAGATACACTTTCAGAGTTGTATGGTAATATATTCAGCTACATATCTAGTAATAATATGAAGTGATACAAAATACTTGGTAAGAAAATTTGTATGGTGACTCTCAATTCAATTTTAAAGGTAAAAAGCTGTCAGCACTGCCAATAACCACCTGGGGAATGTATGTAACATAATAAAAGTAAACTAACTCAGAAATAAATATAGTTTTTATATTTTTAGTCATAAATATTACTACTAATTTAAGTTAGATGAAATAAATCCTTAAACACAAATGTGTGTCTGAGCTATATTACGTTTTTTTACATTTTTTTATTGTAATAAGAAGAAAAGAGGCAATGAAATAGCTTAGCTGCATGACATCTGCACAAGGTCCTGAGTTCAATTCCCAGTACCAAAAATCAATCAATCAATAAATAAAAAGCAGAAAAACAGAATTGCAAAGCAATTCTGTAAACTTCAAAATTTATAGCTACATGAATACAGCTTGAGACCATACTCGTAAGTAAAATAAATCAGACCCACATGTGTAAACATTGCATAGTTTCACTAACATGAGAAGCTGAGCAAGCAAATAGGATGTAAAATGTACAATAGATAATATGAATTGGAAACAAACTATTCAAAATAAAAGATAAACTGAGATATATATATATATATATATATATATATATATATTATAAACAAGATAGCTAAGATAGATATACTACCTTGAGTTTGCTACATATTTCATGCTTAAAACAGTAAACAAATTCTGATTACTTGAGAGTGAGATGAAATTTCATGAATAACAAAATTTTTCATTAAACTAAATATAGTTTGCAGGCTTTAAAATTTGCAAAGCTATTCTCAAAATTCTCAAAACTTTCAAACTACATGGTCCATTTTTGGATGTAGTTCTTAACAAAACAACATAAGAAAAACTGGAGTAAAAGTGCACATACATTTTACATCCAAATATACGTCTATTAATGTAGGCCAAAAGTGTGCTAGGATTTGTAATCTTAACAGACCCTTAAGACAATTTTGAGTAGTCCTCAAACTGCACTTCAAGAAACATTACTCTGAGTTAAATGAATTCTGATTTTTCTGTAAAATGCTAGGGGCTAATTTATTCTTTAGAATAGCTTGAGGAGTCTCTATATTTTATTTTTCTTGATGAAAAACTAAATATAAAAATTTTCTATAATGTAGATTGCTTTACTATTCTGAGCATATTTTAAAAACAAACAACAAAATTTTTAATTCATTTAACATGCTAAATTAGAAAGTCAAAGAACATTCATCTTAATCTTTAAAATTCCACTGTCATTGTCTTGTTTAGGTACTAAGCACTTGCCGAATAGAGGTAAACATTTTTCAGCATTTGAAGATTAAGTAATATTTCTTTTGAACACATAAAGGTACCTAAAATATTTATATAAACTACCAACTATGCCTCCATATTATTTTATTTTAAATAAATATTTTTGAGTGTCGGGGTACAATTCAGTGATGGAGTGCTGCCCTTGCATGCTTGAGGACTTAGTTTTACTCTCAAGCATCACACACATGGGCACACACACACACACACAAAGTTATAATTTTGAGGAGAAATCTCACAAATCAAAATAAAATCTACATCTGCCCTCCATTAATTATAACATTTCAACTAAAATTCTTAATCTTCCTTGTGCCTCCATTTCCATATCTGTAAAATACAAATAATCATAGCACTTCCTTATAAGGTTTTGAGGGGTATTGAATGAATTAATGCACTAAAACATTTAACATGGTGTCGGGCATACAACATACATGTATTAAATGCTTACTGTTACTAGTCTTAAAAAATTAAATTTATAGAAACAGCAGAGTACCGATTCCTGGGGGCTGAAGGGTAGGCACAATGAGGATATGTTAGGCAAAGTACATTTAGTTATCAGCTGAACAAGTTGTAAGTCCTAAATTACAATATGGATCATGACAGATGTGTTAATGAATTTATTTTGATATTCATCATACCACATAGTCACATTACACATTCATTATATTATACGTGTAAAACACCTACAAAATTCATTTGTCAATTAAATGCTTAAAATAAAGGAAAATTAAGGCATGTATAAATTTACAGAAGATCAACAAACATGATAGAAGTTAAAGTCTTTGACCCTGTCTGGAGAGTGGAGAGAATTAGTCTGATTCCTGCTGAGTCCATCATATGACCAGAGAAGTAGAAGATAAGAGGTCAAATTTCACCCAAACGTGGAGGAATTTAGCTGTCCTCCAGCGGGGCTCACAGGGCTGCAGCCCTTTGCATTCCTCTCTGATCCAGAGCCACATGCTTCCTTCTCGGGGCTCACTAGACACAGCAATCCCATGAATCCACGCAGGGCCCTCTGCTTCCTTCACTCAAATGTTTACTAAAAATGTACGTCTCTGTGTATCTGGCCATGTGACTTAAATGCAGGGTTTTTCATTCCTAAACTCTTGTTCCTTCTTAGTGCTTATAACTATCTGTCATTAAATTATATTCTGGAAGGTTTCGTTTGTTATCTGGTTTTCCCACTAGGCTTTGAGCCCCATGAACAAATAGAAGTTGCAGATTTTGTCCCAGGTGCAACCTGATCACACAGAGAGCTATAAGCCATACAGTCAGTGCTCAGTATTGATGCAATGAAATCAGCTACTGGGCAAGAGCATGAAACTGCTAATACTGGGCTTCTGACTATTTTCTGTTTAAAAAAAAAGTCAAAAGTGTTTTTACTTTAAAAGCTAAAAAAATTAGTCTGATAGAAGAAGAATGTAATCAGACAGGTTGTACACTGTTTGCTTTTGTTGAGAAAGTTTGTAGAATCTAAGGTGTATACAGAAGTTTGTAGTCCAGAGAAGTTTCATATGAATATCATGATGTTCTTTCAAAAACACTGATTTTTAAAAGGACATTTTAAAGTACAATATGAAATTATTTTAATCAACTAAAGGTCAGTCTTTTAAAAGAAATAAACTATATTGATTCTAAAAGCAATAATTATTCCCAATTAGTCAAATTCCATCACTCAAATTCTCTAAAATAAAGATCAATTTTTACTTCTTATGGTGTTCTGCAGCATAAAAATAATCAAAGTAATCTAACTTTTTTTGATTTCAAAAACTCAGAAAAAATAGCTTTTGTTTATCAAATTAATGTTGGGCTTTCCCTTGTTTCCTTCAAAGTATAGGCATCCTAAGAATAATGCATATTAAGGCCCAAATTCTTCAGGAGTGTGTGCACGTGTATGTGCGCACATGCACGTGTGTGTTGCCACATTCTGTTTTCTGATTTTATCTTTTTTACTTGCTCTTTTACTTTTCATCACATTTGATTTGCCCCATTTCATGAAATATTTTCTTCATGAGCACGGCTAGATGTTCCACTGTTTCTCTTCATCTTTCACTTAAAAGAAGAGTTGTTTTGCTTATCTGATGAAAAGCCTGGCTCTGAATCATTTATTCACAGTGATTATGTATTTACTTACATATTATTGCTTACATTGGGCTATACATTATAGTTAGAAGTCTTATCAGACCCAACAAATGAATTCAGTAAACTATTCTGCTTAAGAAAGATGAAATGTAATTTGGTAAAGAATTTAAGAGATAAAAGCCCATGATATGTATTCTGATACTGAAATGTTCAGAGTGATGACCTTGAGCAAGAAACCTCTCTAAGTTTGGTTACAAATCTTTTCATGAGAATAAGATCTAGTCTGTAGAATTGTTTTGAGGTTCCGCGTTATCTATGGGGAGCTCCCCAGCATTATGTTTGACGTTTATTTTGTGACTAAATTGGTAAACACTTGAAAGTCCCTTCTAAAAATAACATTTTTCTGTTCTAATATTGAAAAAAATATGCAATCAGAAATATGGGATTTCATTACTTCTCAGACCTCCCTACATATGTAATTCTCTTTATTCTTCTTATTTATAGAATTGGAAAAATCAGCAATAAATTAAGATTATTGCATGTCCTTTAAGGAGGTAAATTAAAACAAGAAAATTTAAACTCCTTCAAATAAAAGAATTAATAACTAAATAATATTTTCTCATTCTTCCCACTTAATGTTGAATCAAATTACAGTTCTTCTAAATAGTTATAAATATATAAATGTTTTTTGCCCTAATTATTTAATTTTGCTAGTCACCCAGACTGAAATCATTAAAACCAATTTAGTTTGAGTCATAATTGAAAAATTCCAAAGCTTAGAGCTTTGATAATAACCTGGAAATGATGCAAGTTATTCTTCACAAGGTTAACTTGTGATTAATTCTGTATTTTTATTGTGATTAGTCTGAATTTGCAAATGCACACAGGAGAGCCATGGTTTTGTTTGAATTTGAGCACTTGATTTCTCACCACACACATATGAGGAAAGGTTGTGCATGCTAGATCAATTGTTAAAGCTTTTTAGTCAGATTTTTATCAGCACCAGGCAAATGAAGCTACTTCATAAAATAAAATAAAAGGGAAGTACTTTGGCCATTGCTTTAAAGAAAAAGTTATTTTCATTAACAATGAAGAAGAATTTATGGTAGCAAGAGGGATAATGGCTCTGGTATTTTCTTTCAAATAGCCTTATGGAAAACTAAACAACATCTGAGAACACACCTTAATGTAATAAAGTTGCAGGAAAAGAAAATATGAGGTAAAGTATAAAAAGCATAAAATTCATACCCAATCCCTATATTAACTATAGTAGCTCTGTTGTAGCTGTGTATTTGGGATAAGTCACTTCCAGGCTCTGGGCTTCTGTGGCTCTACATTGCATCAGCCCAGTCAGTGGCTATAAGGCATTCGACAGTGGGGCCAATGGGGAGCTTTGTCTACCAAGAAGTTTCTTCCCTGAAATCACCCCAGACAAGGAGAACACTGGGAAAATACAACAGTGGGAATGCTTGTTCACTCATCTATCTGGAAAAAACCCAAATAACTGCAACAGAAATATCTTGGATACTTTGTTTCTGTGTGGCTTCTCTACATGATCTGTCCAGCATGGGGCTTTATGATAGCTGGACTTTTCATATCAGTATAAAAATTCCAAGGCATGTATCCCAAGAAACAGTCATTTGGAAGCTAGACACAGACTAGCTTTCAAGACACAGACAGACTCAAAACACACATGGTGCCTCATAGGCACAGCCTGCCCAGATTCCTGAGGAGAGAACACATATATCCCCATTACTCCAGCAAAAGGACAATATAAGAAAGCACATGGAGTAGGAGTCATTGGTGCAGTCACTTTAGGAAATACAGTCTGTAGCCATTTCTTTTATCTTGTATGAAAAATAATCAGGATGGAACAGATTATCTCTGTAGTGTCTTTCAACTCAGTATGTCTAGAAATAACTCCGTATGTCTAGAAATAACTCCGTATGTCTAGAAATAAGTATGTCTAGAAATGTGCAAAGCATTTAAATCAGCAAATGACCACAGTTTTCAGTATTGAGGATTATGTGTGATTGCAAATACAAGACTATTTTCAAAGTGAGCAATTACCAGGACGCAGGGCAGGTTTATTGTTCCATGTCATTTAGTCTTTCTGTTTAACAGCATAATTATTATCATGCCTCATTTACATTTTGAACACCAGGTGTGATATCAAGAGTTGTTAACACATTTTAATGCTATGTTTTAAAAATCCATGTATGCATATATATATATATATATATATATATATATATATATATGATGTTATCACATACTTTTTTTTTTTTGCAGTACCAAGGATTGAACTCATGACCTCGCCCTTGCCAGGCAGGTGCTTATGCCACTGAGCTAAATCCCCAGCCCAAAAGTGTTTCACATACTTTTTTTTTATGATGTTATCAATCCAAATAAAATTTTAATCCTACTAATACAGTACTTTGGCATGTCCATCCTTGACCCTAATTGTCTGGTACTAACCAACTAGTTGTTAAAACTCAATGCTGCTGCTAACAGTTTTGAACAACAAAAACTAAGCTACCTGGCAATCTAGAAGACTACATAGGTGAGTTAGAGTGGACACACTGAAATAAGACATGGATAAATTCCTAAGGCCAAATGGAAGGTATCTACCAATACAGATATATATATACATATATATCCAATTCCAGTTTCCATTTTCAAGAACACACACACACACACACACACACATGCACACACACACACATGCGCACATACAGTCAAGCTATCCATTTGAATTTCAAGTTTCATATTTGGTATAGTGCATAATGAGATATTTTAATATTATTGTTATTCTGTACTTACAAAGCATAGCTATATAGACAAAATGTTTTATGATAGCTTTCTGGAATACTTTCTAGGACACAGAAGTTTATTAGTGAAAGCATGAATACCAGCTGTTCCCCATTTATTCTAATAGAGTTATATGCATTTTACCAGTTGGAAAATTGAAAGCCAAAAGGACGAATGCTTACAAGATCATATCATTTTTCAATCATACCTATCCAACTGTGACATGGGCCAGCCTTTCAATTCTGTACTTTATGTCATTTTATTACTTCAAACAAAAGGGAAATAATGTAAATATGAGCAGAATTTCCAGATTAACTCTTCAGACCTACTTAAAATATAAGTGTAAATATGCATCGATCTTTAATATGTAAGTGAACTTAAATATTATTTTGGTGTCTTGACATGTTCTTTGCAAGTAAGAAATTTTCCTAGTAAATTTGAGCCATTCTACACACCTGTGACTTGAATGTAAAACTACAATATTTTCCTACACACAACTTTTTATATGTGCCTTAAGGGTAAGTGAAATTTCTAAAAGTTGAAGGCCAGGGATATAGCTCAGTGGCACAAAGCCTGCCTGACAAGTGTGAAGTTGTGAGTTTGATCTCTGGTACAAAAAAAAAAAAAAAATCCAAAAATTATATGTAACTGAAAGAGACTGCAGCGATATAAATGAAATTTATTTTCAAAGTTGAAAAAAGCAGTATTCAAAAAGCTTTTAGATGATGACCATAAAAATGAACAGAAGTTTTCACATTTCCCTCCATGTTTTCTAGGCTATTTAGAAGTATAATTTATCATTAAATTCCATGAAAACTTTCAATTCCATTTTGTGATACCTGCATCAATAAAAATATTAAAAACTGTATTTTAAGAAACATATCACTCCTCCAAAATTTTCAGGTACATTTGATGCCAAAATTTGATCCATGGTCTCGTGGTACTAAGTATCCTCTGAATAACTTGCCATATACATCTTAAAGATATTAACATTACGTTTTGAGGAAATGCCATTTCCTTTAATATAATTGGATTTTGATTTTCCATGTTTAACAATGAAAACAAATCTTCTTCTTCAAGAAATATATTTAAATCATTCTGCCTTCAACCTTGTTCCTAAGAGTCATTTTTTTTTCCTCTCTGGATTATTTCTATGATGAAAGTTGATACTCTCTTGGTGGGGGTCCTCTGGAAAATCACTACTAAATACAACAAGAAATGAATACCTACATAGGAAATATGTACTTTCCAACAGTATCATTAGGAAAACTTTATTATAAATAGCACCTATTCGTCTAAATGTAAAAATATTCTATTAGTTAAGAACATGGAAGATAGAATATAATTCTAATTATAGAAAATTATACCAAATTTATATGTCATGTTTTATAAAAGATATGCTTATTTATGTAATATTTTGTGAGTAACTTTATAAGACTAGATCAAATCATTTTTTAAAAAAAAGATTGAAAAAAATAGATCAGAGATTTCCCATGGACACCATGCCCCATTGTATGCAATGTATCCCCTAGTATCACAATTCCACACCAAAGTAGTGTATTTTTTAATCTTGATGAATTTGAATCAATATATAAACAATCCCAGTTCATAATTCATGTTAGGACTCATTGTTGTCCACTTTGCAGGATTTAACAATAAATAATGACAGAATGCATCAGTATAATATCAGACAGAGTTTTCCACCATCTTAAAAAATATCAGTGTTTCATTGATTCATCACTCACTACCCCTTACCCACTGCAAACCACTAATCTGTTTACTGTTTCCACAGTTATATATATTTCAAAAATTATACATAATACTTCATATGATTTTGGAGTAGGGTAGTTACAGGAACTTTTTCTATTGTAGGTAATTTTTGAAGTAAAGCAAAAGATGTATAATTGATTATGATTAAATCCATAATCCTTTTTGCATAGTCACAACACCAATTTTTATGCATTCATTTAATACTTTTTAATAAATGCTACTTCAAATCTTGACTTTTCAGTATTACTCATCTACATAAAAATTATTTAAAATATTAGCTACTATTCCATATTTTTATACAAATGACATAAAAACATGTTTTAAAACAGTGTCATTGATTTATATCTTGATGGAAAAGGACAAGGAGTTCTCTTCTTGAAGTTTGATGAAAACTACTTGAAAATAATTAGACTGTAAAATTCACCTAACAGAATATGGCATATGAAGAATATGTATATCTAAGAAATTCCACCAAAGCATGGTAAGAAAAATAAGAGTCTGTAGCACTTAAGCCACAACCTTATCCCTCCACATACCTGCTGAATTTAATGCAAATTCTACTATAAACAAGGGTAGTGAAGAAAGTGGGGTCCCATCTCCCCAGTAAAGAGGCCCACTGGGGAGGACATGGCAGCAATTTTTCTAATGCATTTCTCTGCCAAATTGAGTATCCAAGGATTACCTTCCTTCCCTCACGCCCCACTACTCCAAGAAGGAAAACTGCCCCAGGCAAAGAAGGCCCAGAAAACTAGGATATCACTAACCTTCCTCTTCTGCAGAAGCCCAGAACTAAGAAAGTCAGAATGCCAAGAAGAGTTACACAGAGATACTGTCCAGGATAGGAGTCAATAGGACTAGAGCACTTCAAAAACATCCCCCAAGGAACCGACTTTATTTGAAACAGTGTGGGAAACTTAGTTGAATCTAAGCATGCTATCTACAACAGTAGACACTGTGGTTATAAGCAAGTAACAGAAGGCTTTGCAGGTACAGCACCCTAACCTGTGTAGCCCACTTACTTTATTAGAGGACAGCACAGAAAGGGCAAAGATAAGCTCTTCTTGAATGAGGAAAACTTTCAAAGGCTGATCTCAAAAGTTATTTCAGACAGAATTTAATAGGATCAGGGTAGAAAAATTAATGCCAGAATGCACTGTGGAAAACAGGGCAATCAGCCAGCATTTAGTGCATGTGCTACTGAGGGAGGAAATTAAGACTCATAAGTTTTAAAATTACATAGACTATGTTTTCAGACCAAAATGGGGTTTAGCTATAAACTGATTACAAAAGAAATCTGGCAAATTCACAATCAAGAGGAAATCACACAAGATATTCTTACATAACCAGTGACTTAAAAGTTATATCATGGCGGGAAATTAGAAAATACTTTTAGAAGAATGAAAATGAATACAACACATGAAACTTACAAAAAGTGAATCTTATGTAATCCTCAAGGGAAAATTCATAGTTATAAATGCCTAACCTGAATAAAAAGACAGAACATAATAACCTTAACTGGAAACATAAGATATGAAAAAGAAGAGCAAGTTGTACCCAAATGCAAATTTGTCCACAGGAAGGTAGCATTAACATTCTAAAAATATGTTAACCTGGGGGCTGGGGATTTAGTTCAGCGGCATAAGCGCCTGCCTTGCAAGCACGAGGTCCTGAGTTTGATCCCCAGTACCGATAAAAACAAACAAACAAACAAAAAAGGTTAATCTACTATACTATATAGTTGCTGGCTTTTGTTAAAGTAATTCTCTGGAAAGTGGAATGCAAGCAAATTTAGCAAACTTATAACATTTATGCTAGGAAATAATTAGTGTAATAGAAAATATAACAAATCTATACAATCACCTTAACAGATAAAATGAAATTTAGTAAAATTTTTAAAAAAATGCTCAATTATAGGGTGTGGTAGCACATGCCTATAATCCCAGCACTCAGGAGGCTGAGGCAGGAGGATCATTGTGAGTTCAAGGTCAGCCTGGGATACATAGTGAATTCAAGAACAACCTGAACTGCCTAGCAAGCAAGAACCTATCTCAAAAAAACAAACAAAAAAAAGTTTTCAGCAAATGGGAAAGTGGGATATTTCTCACTGGATAAAGAATACCCATGACATAAAGAAAAAAAAAGCTAATATTATACAGTAATTGGATAATGATTTCCCCATAGGCATAAGAGTAGACATAGTGCCTGCTTGGCAAACGCAAGGTCCTGAGTTCAATTCCCAGTACAAAAAAAATTTTTAAAAGTAAGAATAGAACAACATAACTGACATGATATTGTTAATGAATGATATTTTAATTCTTTTCTTAAAATATAAACAGGAAAAGGCATATCACTCATGTTCAACATTGTGTTGGAGGCAATTTGGCAAAAAAGGAAAAGGAGAAAAGGAGGAAGAAGAGTCAAAAAAGAGAAGAACGAGGTGATGGATGGAGACACAGGAGATGAGTGAGGAAGGAGCATGAGAGAGAAGAGAAGAAGGGTGAAGAGAAAAGGGAGGAGGAAAAGGAGAAAAAGGTGGGTAGATTAGAAATGACACAGTAAGCTCTATCAGTAGATACATAATGTTATATAGAGAATAATACTAAAGAATCCACTATAAACCTAAAATAAACCTAATAAATTCACCAATGTTGTAGGATAAAAGATAAATCTACAAAAATTTATTCTATTTCTATCCATTTACTATGAACTCCAAAATAAAAGTAAAAAATAATTCATTACAAATAAGATAAAATAAGACTAAATTTGACATTGACCCTAGAATCTATAAAAATCAATAAATTGTGCACTTAAAACTAGTACCATATATAAAACATACCTCAATAAAACTGTTTCAACAAAAAGAATAAACTTAACATAAGAAACACAAAGTTTATGACTGGAAAACTACATTTTTTTTCTTAAATTAAAGAAGTCCCAATCTCAAATAAATAGAAACATATATTACTATACTGGAAAACATAGTACTATTCAGATCATAAACATTTTTTTTTAGTTTCATCATAATCCTTACCAAATTTTTGTTGAGGTATTGATCTGCTTTCTTGTTGTTAGAGCAAAATGCCTGAGATACACAATTTAAAAGCGGAAATGCTTTCTTTGGCTCGCAGCTTTGGAGGCTTTAGTCCATCACTGGCTGACTCCAAGATAGGAAAAGATCATGGGAGAACAAAACCTGCTTCCTTCATAGCAGCCAACAAGCAGAGCAGAGGTGAAGTGTGCCAGGCAGATCTACAATCCTCCAGGGCCTGCTCCGGTGACCACCCTTCATTTGAGCCCTATCTTCCAGTAACACATTCCACTAGGACCACCAGTGAGCACATATACTGATGATAACAGCATTCCCACGGTCCATGCAACTCTCCAGGGGCCTTTTACTCCATTCAAATTGATAATCCATAATGACACAATGGTTTCTTAAAATGAGAAACTGTTCCCTAACTTCATAAGGCAAAACAAGGGGCTGAGAACAGCCAATACAACCCTAAATGGAACAAAACTGGAGAATTCACCATTCAACTTTCAAAATTGACTACAAGGCTACAATGAGCAAGATGGCTGATATTCATAAAGATAGACATAGAGATCAATGATATAGAATTGCAAGCCCAGAAATAAATGTTCACATTTACAGAGTAATGATTTTTTTAGTAAAAATCACTAAAATAATTTAATAGTGGAGTAAAGAGTCTTTTCACAAACTGATGCCAGGATAATTGGATGTCTGCACATAAATCCACTTGCATAACTATATCCATAGTTAAAAATGAACTGAAAACATATCATAAGTCTAAACACAAACATAAAACAACTTTTAAGAAGAAATATGTCATTAAACATTAGTGTCCTAGTGTCAAGGAAAGTTATTTGCATACAACAACAAAAGCACAAGCAATAATGAGAGTGGCCAAATTTTAATTCCTCAAAGTTTAATATCTTTCTAAACTGAGATACACCATAAAAAAGTGAAAAGACAAGTACAGAATGGCAGAACTATTTCTAAATCATGTTTCCAAAAAAAGTGTTTTATCTAGATTCTATTAAAAGTAAAACCCCAATAAAAACCTAGACAAATGTTCTGAGCAGCAATCTCTCCATATACATAAATACATTCCTAACAAGTACATGAAAAGATACACAACATACTTGGCCAGCAGACACTTAACAAAACATATCCAAAATGTGATGCCACTTCCTACCTATTAGAACAGCTGAAAGGAAACAGTCGATATGAACAAGCCTCTTCAAGGATGTGGAATCATTGGAATCAGCTTATACTGCTGATAGGAATATAAAATGGCTCAGTCAGTTTAAGAAAATAGTTAATACTTAACTCAGAAGGTAAAACATAGAGTTACTATATGACCTATCAAATTCACTTCTGCATATATATCCAAGAGAAATTGAATTCTACATCTTTGCCAAAACTTAGAAACAAATGTCCCTAATAATTTTATTCATGATGGTTAAAAAATGGAAAAATGTCAAATGTACATTAACTGATGAACAAATAAAATGTCACTGTCATGATAGGGAATATTATTTGGCAAAACCTTCATGAATTACAGGTGTGTATTACAACTTGCGTGAACATTATACTGGGCTAAAAAGAACAATCAGTAGGGACCACACAGCATATGATTCCATTCATATGAAATGTCCAGAATGGATACAACTATAGAAGTAGATTAGCAGTGGCTTTAAATTTGGGGAGTTGGGAAAAACAAAAGAGGGACTGTTAAGGCATTTTAATGAAAATACCCTGACGTTAAATATTAGAGATAATTGTACAACTTTGTGAATCAAGTACAAAAAATAGACCTGCAAATTTTAGATAAGTGACTTCTATAATGCAAATTATATCTCAATAAAGTTGTTATCTAGAAAGAAGAAATTGTATTTTAAGGAATTTTATAAACATTGAAAAATTTATAGCCCAATATTGGAAACTATCCAAATTTTCAAAACTACTGGAGAGGTTAAAAAAAATATATGGCAATCCACATGATACAATAATGTTCTCCTGTTAAACCAGATTGTTAATTATAATGCAGAAAACCATGTTACAGGGCTGGGGATTTAGCTCAGTGGCATAAGCACCTGCCTGGCAAGCATGAGGTCATGTTTGATCCTCTGTTAAAAAAAAAAAAAAAAGAAAGAAAAAGAAAGAAAACTATGTTATAATGACATTTAAGGAACAGGACAAAAATCATATAAATAAAAAAAGCATAATATGTCAGAATATTAATAGTTATTGCCTGTATAGTAGCAGTAATAGTATTGGAAATATTTTCCCCAAATTTATTACTGTCTCCTAATTTTCTGTAATTTTAACAAAATAATTTGAAATAAATATCTACTGAGGCACCAATTGAATCGCTCACCAATAAGGGACTGATGCGCTGACCACTGCCTCAACCCTTTTCAGTAATACTTAATGTTGACTGAACTGAGAGCTATCTACTTCTTAATTTAATCATTATTCTAGTTAATGTTTATATAAATATTGCAAATGGAGTATTGAAATATACTAATTAATATTCTATTTTGTTTCTCTAAGTTAAAATGTGATTAAGTGACCTTAAAATATCAGTTGTTTCACCATTAAACCAGTACTAATGGAGACTACTAAGTGGAAAACATACAATGTTTCTTATTCTAAAAGACTCATTTTAAGGCAAAATATTTCAAAATATAATGCTTTAGTCAGTTTTAATATGAGTATGGATGAAATTTAGCATTAAATTGTAGCTCTTCTATTCTCCATTAGTCACAACAATATGTCATAGATGATAAAATAAAAATTTTCATATTCAGGCTTTAAAATACAACTTTTTAAAAAATTTTATATAAAGAGAAAAAAAAACAGAAAAAGGGTAGAAATAATATAGAATTTCCAAAAAAGATAAACAGTAAGACATCACTAGTTGATAAATTACATATTGTCCTTTTAGAAATAGTTGTTCAAGTTACAAAATTAAAGCATACCAAGTGGACATTCAAACAGTGATACTGCAAACAGATCTGCTCAACGATCCAACAAGAACTTAGAAATATGGTTATCAATCCTACAAACTTAAATATACATGCAGTTATATCTTTTATAGCACTTCCTAGTTCCTCTCTTTTTTACAATAGCAATTACACATTTAAAAATACAACTTTTGGGGCTGGGGATTTTGCTCAGTGACATAAGTGCTTGCCTTGTAAACACGTGGTTGTGAGTTCGATCCCCAGTACCGATGAAAAAAAATAATACAACTTTCACTTATATTTAGAACCTGAAATCTTGCATGGAATCATCAGTTTTGTTACTATATTAATGTTTAATTTATAGAGAAATCAACATAGTAAACAGGATTTCACATGTTTGTATTTGTTTTCATTCCCTGAAGAAAGAACAGATTAAACATTACAGTTTATTTCTGCATTCATGGTATGCAAGTTTAATTCTGATCTTATGTACATATACTAATGGCTAACAACTAAGAAAATAAAATTTTAAAATAATCAATAGGTTGTTAATTAAAAAGTGAGAGGAGATCCAGACAGATTCTTATTCAAGGAAAGTTTTGTTTTGTTTGTCTTTTAATTCTGAAGTATTCCAGGATTAGAGATTTATATCTCCGAAGTTATTTTTTCCCTGGCTTTTATATGTATTATCAATAAGTCAAGTAATGGCCCTAGTTCCACTTTAGGTTTTTTTCTTTCTGTTTAATTTACATCTGTCTCTTTCATTTAACTTTCTGCAAAATTAATAAATAAATGAAGCAAATATGCTGATTAAAAAATCAGTTTTACTTTATTTTGTTTTACTAATGTAATGTTTGATGAACTTACTGACAAAATGCTTTAGCCATGGTGAACAATTAAAAACTGCACATTATAATGGAAGCCAGATTTGTGTAACTGCTCTTATGGTGGGTACAAAGAACAGGCAACTATTGCTGGGAACTTTAGACATCACTTTTTGGCTACGAAATTAGAGAGAGACATGTGAGGAGATATTTAAACTGAATCAAAGTGTAAGTAGTATCAGTCAATACCCTGCCTTGGGGAAAAAGAGTATGTACCTACACAAATCATTCCATTGGTGTCACCATCTTTGCATTCTCCGAGCTACGTTAGACAGCTAAAACCAATTTTCTAGAGTTTCAGTATCTGAGAGTTATCAAGAAAATACTGATGTGAGCTATTATCAAAATAAGCCTTTTTCATAAACTGCTCAAAAACTGTAGAGTGATAATAGAGAGTTGCTGGTTTTTGTTGAAGCATTTTTGTTAAAAGAAATGCTGAATATAAGCAAACTCCTAACATTAAATGCTGGGAAATAATGAATGAAATGTTCAAAATAACAAGTAATAGTTTTTTCTAAAAGTCATTGGGTTCTATTACAGTCAGAAAAAAATAGAGGTCATAAATTAAAAGTACACAATCACTATCAGTTGAAACACATGTTAGACTGGATTTTGGCTTAGATTTCTCATCATTGGTATTAGGAGTATTTAGAGATAATAATGTTTTATTCTGCAAACTTCCCTATATATTGTTCAGTGGTATGTCTGATAAAGTATGGACTGATCAGTTGTAACCACTAGTAATATTTCTAAATACTGCAAAATATAATGTAGAAGGTACAATTTTCTTCAGTTGATGATCAGTTCTACAGGTCACCTGAGGCAGACTCTCAGCAATGAGACCAAACCTCTTCCTTAGCATGGCTTTCTGAACCCTCTTTAATGAATGCCTAGATATCTTTGCATCTTTGAACTACTTAATGCCATTCTTTCTTAGATATTTCTAATATATTCCCTTATTCTTCTACTCTGTCATGGTAGTGTGAAGGAAACTGTGAAATGAATTCAAAGAAAAGCTTTATTCCATTCCATTTCTGCCTTATTTTTCAGCCTTACACTTTCTGTCCGAATAACTAAAGAGTTAAGGCCTGTTGTTAACTGGAGACAACAATCTTGCTGTTCATTAATAACTCATTCTCTTATTGTTTAAGCCACAAGACAGATACTACAGAGGAACATCATTGAGAACCCAAACCACCCATTAGAATTTGACCTTTTGACAATGTGTGGAGATAATACTGTTATAATTTAGATCTAAAATATCCTCCAAGTCTGCTGTATCCTCCAAAAGTCTCAATAATTAATCCACTCATGAGTTTAGAGCTGAATGCACTATTAGAAGTGACTTCCCTCAGGGCACAGTGGCACATGCCTGTGATTGCAGCACTTGAGAGGCTGAGGCAGGAGTGTTGCTGTGAGTTTGAGGCCAGCCTGGGCTACAAAGTGAGTTCAAGATCATCCTGAACTGCATAATGAAAATTTGTGTCCAAAAGATAAAAAAGAGAGGAAGGAAGGAAGGAAGGAAGGAAGGAAGGAAGGAAGGAAGGAAGGGAGAGAAAGAAAGAAAGAAAGAAAGAAAGAAAGAAAGAAAGAAAGAAAGAAAGAAGAAAGAAAAGAAAGAAAGAGAAAGAAAGAAAGAAAGAAAGAAAGAAAGAAAGAAAGAAAGAAAGAAAGAAAGAAAGAAAGAAAGAAAGAGAGAGGAAAAAGAAAGAGGCACCTCCTCGGAGGAGGCAAGTCAGTGACAGCATGGAAGCTCATCCCTTGCTGTTTTCACACTCTCTGCCTCCAAGTGAATGGAGGTAAACAGTTTTCTTCTGTCAGGTCCTTCTGTTATGATGTTTCTTCCTTGGTGCCAGTTGACCATGGACTGAAAACTCTTGAACAGTGAGCTAAATGGATATTACTTCCTTTAAATTGAGGATGTCAGGTATTTTATTCCAGCAACTAAAAAAATACTTAACACAATGACACATTAAACTTTTTACAATTTTGCTATATGCAGTCTTTATATGGCTGCTCTCAATGGTCCTAAACATCTGGTATCCACTCCTTTATATAATACCTTCCCTGAGTTCCAGGCAGGATCTAATTACTATTTCCTATTAAACAAACTGCACCAAGAATGGAGTGCTAGTTCTGAGACTGCATTACAAAATCTATGACTTCTGTTTTCTGTGTACCTTCTCTTATCTTCTTATTCACTAATTCTCAGATCACGTGAAGTGACTCACAGAGAAATCTGCATGACAAGCAGCTGAGGTCAACAGTTACTGTAAAGCTGTGGAACCCTGTCTAATATGGAACAGCTCAGTCACACCAAAAGTCATATGAGTGAGATTATGTCTCCCCCAGTTGAGACAGCATCTTAGTTTCAGTCTCATGAGAAACCTTCAAGCAGAAGACTCAGATCATGTGACCCACAAAAACTAGAAGATGATATGTGCTTATTGTTTCGAACGCTAAGGTTTCAAAACTTGTTATATTGTAATAAACAACTAAACCATATATAGCAGAATACTTTTTCTTTTTTTGTGTTGTCCTCTTCCTTCTATGACAATGATGCTGATTAAAATTATAATGATGATACTGATTGTTTCCCCACCTCTTCCATCCCTCTCTCTGGCAAGGTAAATCGTATACTCTATTCCCACCATCAACCGAAACTCTGACTCCTGATATTGACTGACAATTATTTAAAATTCCGAAGGGATTACAAGCCAGGGAGCAATGTTTGTTGTCTCACACTGGGTGTTCAATTAATGTATTATGTCAATCTCATGGGGAAAAGCCCAAATGCAAATCTTTAATGCAGAATGTAATATGAACTTAAAACAATAATCATCTTTCTTAAAAACATTCACACATCTGTACATCCATAATACCCAAATCATACATTCTTCCCAAAACAATTTTCTTCATTGTTAAATAAGTAGATCACCTCTTTTCAAAAAAAAAATTTGAAAAATTAAATCATGTAAGCATATAATTTCCTAATCTGACTCCTGTAGTACTAAGTGCTTAGTAAATAGTTTTTGTTGTTATGTTAATTTGTTCTTCCCAAACACTTTTTCTAGTTCTTCTGTAGGTGGTAAGATTTTTTCTTTTTGGCCAAGTTCTAAAAATGTTAACAAATTCATAGAAACAGTTGGTTCTGATTTGATCCTTTGTCACAAAAGATCCTCTTACTATATATTGCACTTAGTTAAAAGTAGTGCTAGGTAATAAAATGTGACTAAAGATCCAATGCTGATGACCAATCCAAAAATCAATTAAATAACTTCCTTTTTCTCTCTGAACTAAATTTTTTGCACTTGATTAAAAACTAATGGCTATGAATCTCAGAAGCTGAATCATAGTTTTTTTTTTAATTAGTGTCAAAAAGACAAATGAACTAATATATACTTAGTTTTCTTAAAATTGGGGAAAGAGAGACACTTTCTCAAGGGTAATATTGAATTCAAAGCTATCTATAGCAGTAATGTATTTATGTTAAAGGAGATTTTCTATTATCATTTGACTTTGTCTGCATATTCAAGGCTGAGTTTCCAGAAATAAACTGATTTTGGTCTATTTTCTAAGAGTCAGTAATTTGATAAAATATATATGAGGTTGATCTATTCCTAAAAACACCTTCTGGGGGTGCTTTAATTGGATTTGTGCTGTGAGATGGAGATACAGAAATTCCTTATTTAGTGACCAAGCTCTATTCCTGAGACAAGGTTATTAAATGATCTGGTTATTGAATGAGGAATAAATATATAGTATATACATTATATTATTCATAACAAAGAAATGGTCAAATACAATCCAACTTTATGATTCTGCTTGTATTCACATAATACTTCTGTGCAGTACTGTAATGTATAAGAACATAAAACTATAGTACTACACTGTACAATACAATCTCAGCAACAATTATATTATTATATAAACAAGGTATATTTTAAAAATAAAACAGACACTGAGGCCTGTTAACCATGATGTAAAGAACTGTATCAGAAAAAGAAATGGGTCATAAGTTCAAACATCACTAAACAGGTAAGTCATTAAATGAGGAATATCTATACTGTGATCTATTCAAACATGTGTAATAGAAAACTTGCCAATTTTCTAACAGCTATTAATAATTTACTGTGAATTAGTATAGCCAGACTTTCTGAAAAGATTTCTCAGCAGTTAAGTTTTGATGAAGGAGAAGGTATGAAGGGATTAAGGAATCAAATGAGAATACAACTTCACTAAAAATAATTTTGAGCAGCTAAAAAGAAACAGCAGCACTGAGTGAATCAGGCAAGGGAAAAAGAGATAAGCATTAATGGTGATTCAGTGTGCTTCGCATAAATTAGTCTGAAGTCGATATTGAAACCTTTTATATCATGAGTAATCTGGTCTTCAAGTGTAAAATGTTTCATGAAACTTGCATAAGTAATTCTCTTAATAATATAGAAAAATATAGTTCTCAAGTAAATAGCCAAAACTTTACATTTAACATTATTATATATATTCTGGCAATTTTTAATTTTAAGGTAACTGAATATTTCAGATGCCTAATGGATGCTCTTTTCTAATATTTTGGGTTGAGAAAAGAAATTAATAAGAAACATCTGTGAGTTATTCTACTTGTTTAGTGTATAAATGCATAATGCTATGTGTAGAGTTTCTTTTAGGTAGTGTGGAAGAGCTTTTACTTTCTTGTGAGAGTGCTTTAAATTTTTAAAGATTTACTTGATTTTAGCATCTACAAATACACACAAACTGCATAAATGATTTAAAAACTAGATTATTAGAGCAAGTAGAACACAAAGAAGTTTTAGTTCACTGTCACAAGAATAAAAAGAAATTGAGCCAGTTCTAAAAAATCAGTTCATAGCCAAGGAAATGGTTTTCATAAAATTGAAAAAATGTCCCAAAGCAACAATATTGTATTTCTTAAGTTATTGGTGTTACTGACATGAAAAGAATTCTTTCTATAATTCTTCTGTGGCCTTGGTTGATGACAAAGTGATTACTAGAAAAAAATGGTAAATAACTGCTTTATATAACCCTCCAGGCAACAAAAAAATAAAAGATTCACTTATTGGAGTGGCACCTGCTTAAATTATTAATGGGTTCAAACTCACCAGACTCAGTATATAAATCAAAATAATATATGGTCTTCAGCCAGCACAGAAGTGCACTGTAGGTTCATTACTAATACTAGCAATAAATAATCTAAATAAAGTTTTGTTTCAGTGCTTAAAAATGGAAAGTGGTACAACAAACAGAACTGGCAGTAGGATACTCAACTATGACATATCCTCTTGCTCTGTTGTGGTACAGTCTTCCTGCTGGTAAGGTAGGGAAGTACTAAAAATCTGCAATCACCAAACTGTGATACCACTGATGGTACTAGTCCATGATGTGTTAGGAATGGAGTCACAGAGCAGCAGGTGAGGGGTGGGCAAATGAGGAAAGATTCGTCTTTACCTATAGATACCATTATTCTTAACATTCCCATCAGGCTGAGCTCCTGTCAGAGCCAAGGCAAGAGCCTTAGGTTCTCAGAGGAGCCAGAACCCTACTGTGGACTACACATGTAAGGGATCTGGGTTCCTGCTCCTGGTAAGACTCTGTTCTTTAAACCATCACTACCACCACCACCACCACTCTTCCGCGACTCCCATCTCCGCACTGATGTCCATGGAAAAATGTCTCCACAAAATTGATCCCTGGCACCAAAAAGCTTTAGGTTAAAATGGTACTAAATGTTCCTTCTAGTTACAACATTCAAAGATATCATATATGTAAGTGTGGTAGGACTTTAAGCAGACATTTTTATTTAAATAAGTAATATTGAGTAGGTAAATACTACAAAGGTATTTTGTCACATATCCTTCCATAAACTACAGATGAGGAGGAACTAAAATAACATGTTCCTTCAGTGCACTTATTGTCTTATTAACATGTCACTATGTAATTATATGCAAGGGCATTCAAATATTTCCCATCGTGAGTGCTGAACAATGAGATTGAAACAACAGACTTTCCTCTTGGCTTGTCTTTAATCACTGCATCAATTTAACCATGAGGTTCAGCACTTTCTGGACAGCAATTTCTGTTTGTTCCATTGTGTGAATGATCCAAGTTTAAACAAAAGAGATCAAGAATTTAAAAATATATAAACTTGAAATTGTGAAACAAATTACCACTTTCTGAGAAACTGCTTAATAACTTCAAGTGAGAATTTATGGTTTATTAAGAGAAAATCATAAATACCCTCAAAAGGAATGGATACCAGCCAGAGTGCATTATGGACCTTCAGAAGATCACATAACTAGGTAGAACAGTGTGTTTTGTTTTGAGGGCTTTCTTCCTAACTAAAATATACCTTTTAAAGCACCAAATGTGTTATTCATTCGTCACGAGGAATACCACCCAGCAGGCAAGGATTTTCAAACCTCAATACTGTTTTTTTTTTTCAATAGAATAGACATTTTCATTGAAGAAATAAAAATGATTTGATTATTTCAAATCTAGCCACAAGGTCTTCTTTCTTCTGTGCAGAGTATGCAGAATTGCTTTGACTGGTGAAAAAAATCTTTTCATCGAAAAGTTTTAATTTTGGGGGGCTAAATCCAGCAAAACTCTGATTTGTTAATCTTCATCAAATGTACAAGTATAAAATATACCTGTAAACTGTGGTAATAAAACTTTCAATCTTGTGCTTAACAAATGATCCTTCTTCATTCCATCTACTATTTACACATTACATGTATGTGTGGTAAACATCTGTATTCTCACTGCTTGAAGGTAAAAAAAAATCAGGTAGGTATAATTTGGTTTGAACAAATTCTATCACCATTGATTTACTAAAGAGGTTGCATGTAAAAAATTATCACTTAAGTTACACTGTTTCCATTTTAGCTGCTGTCCAGAGATTTCCATGTTTCACCTTAGAATTTACTAAAACTTAAAAAAAAAAATCTTCCTATAATCATCACGTGGGAACAGGACACAAAACATATACAACAGAGAGAATCTGAATTAGTTTTACTAATTGAATGTTGCAATTATCTATAGTTTAATTATGAACCTCTCCAAAATTTAGCATTTCCTGAGATGGATTCCATGAATGAAAGAAGAAATATATCTTCACAAAATAATATTAGAAGAACTTATAATCCAGTGAAAGATGAATATCACACTTAAAAAGATAAGAGATTGATCCATCAAAAATTGTTTGCATTCTAAGGAGTATTTCAGTAATTTTTCCTTCTTTTTACTCTCTAGATATTTACAGGACTTATATATTATTTAAAATATCATAAATCAACTTGCTGATGCTCTGATTCTAGCATATTTTTCACAAAACAGGAAAAAATCAGATTGTAGAACAGACGGTTGTAAATTCTTGATATCAGCATCACTATCATTATCTTCATGAGCGTTTTTGTTGGCTTAGGGTCTGACTCTTGAACACTAACTTCTAAGTTTTTATGTAATAACTGTATATAGCTGGGATGTTACTAATAGAAAATTTTTCTATAGACTGATGATGATGATGTTCTCCATCATCATCCATTTTATAAGGAATTGATCACAAATAGTAAAGAAAATCCTATCGTTCTACAAGAATATCTGAATAGAAGATATATTAAGGAGTGAAGCAAGGGAAACAAAATTCTTTCTAAATAAGTTTTTTAAATGTTTGTAAAATTACATAGTAATTTGATAATAATTTGTATGATAATTTCTTTATCACCTATTTGATATTGCTATTTTTGAACATTTGTATATACTTGACAGTGTCAAATATTTGTATATATTGATTTAAATACTGCTGCATACCTCTTCCCTCTAAATAGGGAAAATGAGTCTCAGAAATGTTGCACAAATTACCTAAGGTCACAGAAATAACAAATGATTGCTATTGCTAGAATCCAGCTTTCTCTTGCTAAACTCTGTACTATTCTCTTCAGTTTCAAAGTATATTTTTATTTTTGTTTGCTGAATAATAAAGATATTAATAGATTCTTGGACACTAGACCTTTGTGACTTTTCAATACACCTACATATTTTAGCATTTAGAAGAAAGAGATTTTCTAAAATTGTTTTCTATAAATGTGAATTTAAAATATGGTCCTAATTGCTCTTAATGAAAAGCTACTTTTGTATGAAATAAAGTTATTATATTAATAATTTGGGGTTTTTGAAAATGAGAGACTACTATGCTATGAAAATAAAATTATTTTCTTTCCTGAAATATATTAAACTTTACCTATTGAGGGTCAATATGAAACTTCAGAGAATTAATTTAACTTATCCAAATAATCAATTTACTCTTAAGAAGCAAGAGATTTACTAATGATCTAAACAGGACATTTAAAATCAAATTACTTTTATATTTCTATCATGTGAAAATTTATCAAATACTTTAAAAACTTGCTATGGAGTCTTTAAAGAATCAAAGATGTTATATCAGTTAAAACAAAGATTATATACTAAACAAAAATACATGTATTCACCTATAAAACCTTTCAAGAAGTTCACATTTTTTAGTTTTGCTTTTGATAAATCATACAAAGTTCTGACCAATAAGATTGATGTACACAAAAGCATTGTGTACATGTATTGTAAGATAATAAAATTTCTATGAATAATAATGTGATTTGAATAATGTTGAATCAAAAGTCATATTGATTTTTATAAAATCAACATAAGTTTTAATAAAAAATACAGCATTTGACTGAACTTTTTGGAAAAGGTAGGTGTTGCCTTTCTGAGATGCCAAACTTTTGGTGCCAGATAATTTATTTAAGAAAAGTGATCTTTAAAACATTTTCAAAATTTTCTAATAATTCATTAATTTTAGCTAAGATTTCTTTAACACATAATTAAATAAAATATCAGAGTAGGGAGAATATGCTTAATTCCTGAAGTCCATATGCACAAGAGCAAATATTTTACAAAAGTTTTTAAAAGATTTCTTCTTAAACATTATATAGCAAGGAAATATTTGTGTTTTAATGTTTGTTAAATCAAGTGTTTACAAAGATACTAGGAACATCCATGAATGTCATCAAAATAAAACAGTAACTCAAGAAATACACTACTTAATTGAGAAGTAGAAAGATTTGTTTTCATAAGTTAAAACCCTTAAGTGTGTAGTAGCAGATCTAACTGCAAATAAGAGAGACTCAGCTAATATTTATGCTGTCTCTCACTTCAGCAATTAGTAAAGTTTGCTTATTTCAATCCTCTTAATATTGTCTAATGTTAATCTCTAAGCATTCATTTCTACTAGCCAGAGCAAAATATTAACACCCAGTTTGCTTTTTTCCACTATTTATTATTACACAAGGAAGTAAGGTGAAATTTAACTCCAACATTATGTATATTATATTAAAAATAATTTAAAATAGATTATCTTTTAAGCTTTTTTCACTTTAAATTCATTTGCCACTGCTTATTTTGGAATTGATGAAAACATTTTAAATCAGATTATACTAGCGTGTGTGAAAGACCGAAATGCATTAAATATCTTTATACTTACAATTAGCTAAAATAAAATATCATTTAAAAAAGAAATAAAAAAGTGGCAATTGTAGAATGGTAATGCATTTGCAATTCAAATGTTAAACTTTAGAAAAATTGTATTTGATTTAATTTTTTTCAAGAAAAACATGTTTTGAACAATTTATGATAAGTTTAAACCCTAATCTATAATTCACCTTCTTATTTTTCCCTTTTGAATATTGAAGTACACATAGAAATTTACATTTCCATAATATTTAGTAAATAATAGGAACATTATACATGAATTATGAATAAAAACATATTTACCTGCATGGAAATCTATTCCTACAGCAAATGAAGTTCCTGATATAGGCATCAAAGCATCCATTTTGTCACTTGGATCAAGAGGTATCCCTCTGATTCCTTCATGAACAGAGTACATAAGAAATGACTCTATACCTAAAGGTGGGAGTTGGAACCCAAAACAAATTTTAAAATCAAAAAGAATTAATTGCAATTATTTTTAGCAATCTTAATATAAATTACTAAATGTGTTTGAAAACTTTTGAACTCACACTATCCTTCCAGACTGGTGGCAAAGTAGGTAATTCATGGTTCTGAAACATCATAAAGCATCATAATTTCCTAGATGAGTTTCTAAACCATATTATTTAGCCCCATCTCAGGGGTCCAGTAATTCAAAATTCTGAGAAGTTTGCAGTTGAGGATGATGCTACTTGTATGTGAACGTCACTTCCATAAGCAATGAGGTAGATAATTTCTAGAAGACTTGGCCTCCCAATCAAAGTTCAACTGTCTCATCTGAATTCAGGAACCTCTTTGCTGCTATATGGTAATAACTTTTGTTTTTAGGTAGCTTTAGTAGTGTTATTATTCTAGTATACATTTGAATTTCTTAAAGGATATTAAGCTTCTAAAATCCTTTTGAAGAATAAATATGCACCAACAATAAAATTAGTTTATTTTTGCTATATTATTGTACTTCTCAGCATCAAAAACTGGTGCTAAAATAAGCAGGTGAAGATAGTCTTACTACAATAATTCCACATTCTAATGCTTACTAATATTACTAATGTATTAAAAATAGGTATCTAAATGTGTATAACGTGAAAATTTTCTTATTAAGATCAAAATATCTAGATGTAATTATTTCTGCCACTTCTAGTCATATGACTTAGATATAATTTCTCTGAACCTCCATTCTCATCTATAAAATGAAGATAACAAGAGACCCATCTCATAAGATTATGAGTAGTACCACAATTAACATGTGTAAGTTGATTAGAAGAGTGCCTAACGCATAATAAAGGTCATATAAATATGTCATTTAATCTAAAATGAATAACAATTGCATCCAAATTAAGATCTGATTATGAGATTTAAAAAAATATTCCTGGACCAAAGTTCTTTGGAACTATTAGAACTAAGGACAACAAAATTAGAAAAATAAATCTAGGTTGCATCAGTTGTGATTCTTTTCCAGGAATATTCTTCTCCTTCAGTTATGCAAACCTTAGATCTATATCTGTCTGGTGCCCTCTATAAAATAGTTGAAAAAAAACCAAACATAACCAAACTCAAATTGTACATTAATCCCACCCTATCAATCATAGCTTTTTATTTAAAATTTTGGCTCCTTAAATTGAGCAAATTATTACATGTGATTCAAATTTGATAATAAGCTGAAGCTGCTGCAATTAATTAAAATATTTTTGTTAATTAAAATAATGTTATCATAATATTATTAGAAAATGATATTAAGAAAACTATTTCAAATATTTCTCATCCATTAAAATTCAACTTAGATGAAACTGTGCAGTAAACCATTAGTCTAAGGATTAATTAATATCAGTTTTTAAATTTTAACTGACTTGGCGAGTGTAAAATCTTCATGGTAGATGATGGATGAAGGTTTTCATGAACTTATACCTTGGCAGGACATGCGGTTCTTTTGGAGATAATACCCCACTGTACACATGCAAGTTCTTGTAATTTCAGATGTTGGTAAACAAAGCTGAGAGCATCCACCATTATTTAGGTGACAAGAATTGCTGCCTGCAAAGAACAAAAGCAAAACAAATTTTTAAGAGAAGTGTAAATTTTTAAAAATAATTTTATTTAAAAGCAAAGCAAACAAATATTTACACTATTAATTTCTGTCACATTTTGCACTCTCAAATAGGTTAAAGCAGGAGAACAGTTGAATAGTGCCCTTCAAGAAAAAGAAACAAAAGCATTTTTAGTTACAGAAAGTATAAAGAAATTGATTTGTCCTGAGCACAAATACAGAACTTCAGAAATGGTTTAAAATCACAAAATCAAGAAACCTTTTAGTTCTTAAATTTTGATGCACCTCTACAGTTAGTTGTTTGGCAAGAATATTTTATTTAAACATGTTCTATAAATAGTTAAATTATATTACTAACTCAGCTCAAAGACTTTGTCATTAAAGCAAAAGAAATATATATTTTTTATTTAAAAAATGAAGGAAATATATTTTTGCACTCCTAGAAGCATAATTTTCCTGCAATATATGAGAAACACTCTCATAGGGACACCTAATTAATTGGTATGTTAGTAAGAAATTTCCCTATTTCTGTATGGTAGCAAATGACAAATATTAATCAGTAAATCACAAGTAACATTCTAGCAAGACACTTCAGTAAATTTACTAGCCCCAACGTGCTAATTACAGCTAGTAACATGAAGTTATTTACAATCTCAAGCAGCAAGTTCATTAAATATATCATTCTTACATGTTTATTATTCTAGGACGTGCAGTGCCATTTGTTCAAACTCTGATAGAAAGTACAGTAACCTCGGTGAGAATTAAAAGCCATGAGAATTAAAAAGTTTGACAAAAGGTGCATATCAATACTGCTCCACAGAAAACTTGAAGTACCAACGCAGTTCTCACTAATGGTAGTCTGGTGGGATTTAATTGCTCAGTGGAACTTGTCATGAACTATTATGTGAAATGTGAAATACGCCTAAATTGGGAAGTTTCTCATCAGGAGATTTACTGCATTCTCTCTCTGTTCATCTCCCAAACCTACTATTTAGTTGATGTTGAACTCCATCTTAAGTAAAATACACTGTTTAAATGATTATATTTCTCTTCTATATAAACTAATTAAGAGTAATTGATTATTTCTCAATTTGCCAAACTGATTTTTAAGTTGAAATCCAAAACTCTATTTCTAATAAAGAGATAATTTTATTGTGATTATGCAATACTGTCACATAGCTATTTCATTGTTAGAAAACATTATATATTCACATAATGCAAATATATAGATATGTGTTTAGATGTAGGTTTGCTTTAACTGCAACTAAAAATGCAAAGGCTGGGAAGAAATTCACTGATGTTGGTAACGATATGGTTTGACGGAGCATCACATGGAGAGGAATTATATGGGAACTAAAGAAGTAAAGAAAAAGAGGTTAGAGAAGAGAAAAAACTTACAAATATAAGAGAAAATGAGGTAATATATAGTCTTGTAAATCACAAAAGCATGTGAGCAAAGAAGGAAAAGGAGCTTCTGAGATGGCACAATTTTAATACAATTTCAAAAATAGCAATAGGTTGCACTTTGTTGAAAATAATAAATTTGACATATTTTAACAATTATATTTTACACTAACAATACATATTTCACATATAGTATTTGTAGAGAAATGAACAGTGGAGAAAAAAATAAAAAGTAATAATAAATGTACACATATTTTACAATACCTTTTCCTACTAAGTATGAATAGAAATAGGAAAATATTACAGTGTATTTTAAACTAATAATTGACAGTGATTATCAAGTTAGTACTATGTACTAGCTTGAATTAATATTTCATAATGATATCGATACTCCCACTTCATGCCCCTAGTGACTACTGATACTGGAAAGTTCATTTAACTAACAAGTAGTTTCAACTCTCCAGTGATCTGTGTCAAAAATGATTAATGAAGAAACTAATAGTACTTTGAAATCCAAACAGGTAGTAATTCTAACACCTCAAATAGTCCTGAATTGCTCATATTTCATTGCTAATGAAGCTTTTAAACCACCTGTAGTGATTCCATTAATGGGACTGTCTATAATGCAGATGCTGCTATCATTATGTACTTCTAGTAAAAAATAATATTTTCATTGAATCTTAAAGTTACTTGTACCCAGAAATGGTGGTGCATACCTATAAGGCCAGCATTTGGGAGGCTGAGACAAAGGATGGCCATGATTTCAAGCCAACCCGGACTACACAGTGAATTCAAGGCCAGCCTTAATTACCTGGTGAAATTAGCCTTAGGCCCTCCCCTCCACCATAAAAACTAGTTGTATTGCTCCACTGACTTCTACAGGCCCTCATCAGTTTGACAATACCTTCATACTGCATGAGCAACCCAACTACATCTATAGAATCAAATCTTTAAGATAATGGAAATTTTATCTACAAGAACAGAGTGAGTCTAGAATAATACACTAAATATTTCTTTGCATAACTTTATTATAACCACAATTTTTATTTCAAAATACAGTGTATGCTGTTTTACATTTTGAAACAGTGGAATAGATTTTTAATATTGATATAGGGGAATGAAACTGCCAACTTGCTACATGTCTGAAACGCTTGAGTTCGTGTTCTTTAAAACAGAATAAATTCTAGGATAAAAGAGGTTAAGCATAGAAGAATTTAGTGAGAGAAAGAAATCTTCTGTCTGAGGGACAGAAGGGGGCCCAGAAAGTGAGTTGCCTCCAATCCTGCTTCTCAAGGGTGCCTACTGAACAGAGCCACTAGGTGAGGCGGGCTTACGTGGGACAGAACTACAATCAGTCAATAAGATTACAAGTATAGCCGCTTAGGTAATATTGATCCAATGGCAACTAATACGACAGGTGTGAGGTGGTACAAAACTATGGTCAATCAGTAAGTATACAAGGATAGTCACTAGGGTAATATTGATTAATTGGGGATCAAGTTGAAAAGCAAGTCACATAGCAAGAACTTATCAGACAAGGACTTTCTTGAAAGGGGTAGGTTAAGGAGGTTTGGTCCTCTATCCCAAGGTGATCCATGCCTACTTAGAATACTAATCACTGCTGTTCATTCCTACAGGAAGTACATGGGTGAGTAGTTCTTTTTCTTGAAGCGTGACCTTCATGAATATGTCCCCAGCCACAGCTGTCTTCTGCATTAACCTCTGGAGGGCCCAGCCCTATCTGACTTCCTGAAATACTTCTATATAACTTAGAAATCTATGATAATAGCTTATTTGAATTTGGAGTGTGGGTGTCATGACACACACCTGTAATCCCAACTCTTGGAGGCTGAGGCAGGATTAGTGTGAGTTTTAGGCTAGTCTGGGCTTCAAAGTGAGTTGAAGGGTAGCCTGAACTGCATAAGAACCCTGTCTACAGAAGACAAAAAAAAAAAAAAAAAAAAGAAAGAAAGAAAGAAAGAAAGAAAGAAAGAAAGAAAGAGAAAAGGAAATTTGTCTTTATTCAATCTTTCTCTTTGCTTCTCTCTACCTGTCTTCCTTTCATCTTTTCTATGTTGTATTTTCTTATGTTGTATTTTTATGTACAATCTCATATAGACTATGTAGATAATGCCCTGATTTATAATAGTGCTATAAGTTTTTATACTTCATTCTATTAAAATTTTATAAGTATGTTGTAATGTGTTTTATTTACAAATAATCAATACTTTATTCTTAATTACATAACTTTTTCCACATAGGATTACCAGTAATTACATAGGATGCCAGTAACATTTATTTATCTGTTTACTTATTCATTGTAATGCTGAAAAATTGTGTCCAGGATTTTATACATAGTAAAGGAACATTCTACCACTGATCAATTCTAGAACAAATTATGTATTTCAATACAGAAAATTTTCCATTACTGAACAGGTAATGAAAATACTCCTGTTCAATATAGATAATGATTTTTTAAAAGCCACAAAAAAGAATATATTTGAACCTAAGAATTTGGGCACTAATGCATTCTTAATAATTAAAGGAACCCTAGAATCATTTTAAATTTATTTTAAAACAATTGTTTTCTCTGAAAGTAATACTTTTTCCTCTGGTATCTGCATGTGAAAATTCCAGATCAAAGTTTGCGCCATGCTGTATCCTGTTGTCCTCACAGACTTTCAACTGCTCTTGTCCCTAAGCTGTGGCTGCTGGATGGCCAGCATGTATCTGCAGAAAATAGTCCCCTTGGTTCTAGATCCTTCATCCTGCTCTTGTCTGCCTTGGTCTGCATGACCAAAATCCATCATAGTAAATTTCTTTCTTATTATACAATTTTTTTCTGAAAAAAAATTTCCAAGGAGGAAAAGTATGTGGAGCTAGACTCACATAGTAAAGATTAAAATAAAGAAATAGAATACAGAAAAAGCTTTATGCTTTCAGGAAAATTTCTTTTAATGTTATGGTCCATGAAGCAGAAACTAAGCAAGGACCAGCAGGTGTGGAACTGCACGGATGGCATCTCTAATCCAATTGCCATTGGGCAGTGTGACAAGTCCACCTATGTGAACCATCTGTTAGTGCTTGCACTCAATTTCACTCACACTTTCTGGGCAAGCAAAAACAAAAAATAAAAATTCTTAGAGCCAGACAATGTAGTGTCTTTGAATGTCAAAGTTTTATGTTGATATCATTCAAGTCTAATAGTTCACTTTGTCCAAAGCTTAAGTACATGTTGCACAAACTTTGCATGAACATATTTTCTTAATCTTATATTTTCTAACTAACAGTTATAAATGAGATGTTTTTGAAGACCTGACAAATTAAGATTACTAGGGCAGCTTAATTAATGTTTTGAAAGCTTATTATCCACCTTAAATTCAAAACATTCCTCTGACTATATTAAGCAAATTTTTTCTGTCTCTCTTTTTTATTAGAAGCAAGAATAAAAACCTTCTATTGTTAAGGTGAAAATAGTATACAAAAGAAGAAAAATCAGTATGTCTTACCTTGCTGGGCTTCCTTATCATACACCTTCATATGAACCACCCCGGAAGTCTTGTTTCGCAGAATGGTAGGGTTTCGCCCATCTCTCTTGCTGCAGGTTCCCAGCTGAGCTAAGTTTTGGTCTGCCCACCAGAGTTTCTTATCTATGAAAAAGAAATGAAAGTTTAAAGGTGAATATAATAATCTTATTAAACAACATAGATAGCATTAAAATATGCTTTTGATTTCTTTCATTATATTTTCAAAAGATTTCTAAGAGAACTAAAATTACCTTTGCTTCTAAAAATGCAAACCATACTGAAATTTTCTTTTTCAGGTGTTCTTTTTTTCTTCCTAAGTAGAGATTAATCACTTTAAATTTTTGTTTTTCCAAAAAATAATTAATATTCTTACATATTATCTAACATATATCATGTAGATATACATAAAAGCAATTTTCCAATTAATATGGAATATGGATTTTATTATTTACCTACTTGACCCATAGTAATTCTGTGCTACATTTGTAAGTAAATGACAAAATCCAACAAAATATCTAAAAATATTTCAAAATGACATTGTTTCCCAACTTCCTATTTATTAAAAATATGTAAGTTTTTGTACTCTCCATTACTGTGTTCTACACTTCTTTTTATTTTTATGTTTTTGGTACTGAAGATTGAAGGAAGCCTTCACATTGAAGTACACCCTAGGCCCTTTTTGAATTTTGTATTTTGAAACAGAGTCTTGCTGAATTGCTAAATTTGCCAGACTTTGCTTGATAGCATATCTTCCTGCCTCAGCCTCCCAGAATTCTAGGATTACAGGAATGCACCATCGTGCCTGGATCCTCTTTATCTCTTTTATTTCTTATACAGTTTATACCCGTTTCTCCAAAATTTTGTTAATTGAAAGTTTTGGGGTGAAAATATAACTAGTACACAAGAAATTTTAGAAGAAAATAAGTTAAGCAAAAAACCATGACTCAAACACAAAGTAATGAGTTGTTAAAGAAGGATAATATAATTCCCATTATACTCTATATTCAGTGATTCAGCAGTCAAAATACTGGATCAGGAAAGAAGCAAATACAACCCGAATATAAACCTAACCTAGCCTAACATTTGAATAAATGCTATTTGTTTTCAGCTTTCAAAACCAGCCTTTAGACAAAGCAGAGAAGAATTTCTATGACCATTGTGCAGGATGCAAATATTAAGAATTTTGCTATGTGAAATGAAAGGGTAGTTAATGAAAATTTCTTACATGCACTCAAGAAGAAGATGAGATTAAAAAGACAATATTTTCATAATATAAATGAAGACTCAAATGGTGATTTTGTAGCCAAACACAAAAGCAAACAGATACTGATTATAATACATAGTTAGAAAATAGCTAACACAATAACCAAAATATTTTAAATAAAAAGAATTGGAAGGTAGAAAAAAATAGAAACAGCACAAATGATTACAGTTTCATAATTCAGATGAGGAAACTAATACATTATACCTAAACTTAATAAATAAATGCCATGCAAGTCATATAAATATCAAATTAGAATTGAATCTCCATTTTTATATCCTATAGCAAAGCACATCAGCACTGGGACATGGATGAATGACTAAGGCTAAAAGTCACAACACCTGAAATTCAGCAATTTTGTTTTGAGCCACCTCTACTTACAAGGGTCTCTCAGTGAGTGAATTTTCTCACCTTATTACCCTTCAGGATTCAAAGAGTCTGGAACAAGAACACATCCCAATGGGAAGTGAACAATTTCTATATTTCTTCTCTATTTCTTTGTGATATACTATAACCTCTAGGGACTTTGACATCAAAAATGTCACCATCAAATATGGTGCCTTGACATTGGACCTGCATCAAGCATCATGAGACAAAACAAAAACCTCTTTATGAAAATTTACAGTCTGTGCTATTGTGTTATTAGCAACAGACTGACTAATATAGGAAGTTACTCTTACAAAGTTCTATCCTAGATGGTGGGAAATGACACAGGACAAAACAAGATCACTGCCTTTACAAATACTACATTTTGGTGAGAAAGATCTAAGACAAGCAAATAGAAAAATAAATGAGTGATCATTATTAGTGTCTGAAAAATATAAACACAGTTCCCTCATTGTCTCTATACCTTTATCTGAATGTAACTAAACCATATTCACCCTTCAATACACAAATGTTATTCTAGTACTAATGAAGTATTTCACACTAATTCACATCCATCTTCTTGCTTGCTGGCTTTAAGGTCTCTGCAGAGAGAAATCCACGGTGTAATATATAATTGTTGCTTTTTCTCTTTGTTTCACTTGTACATGTTTTGACTCCTTAGGCAGAGATGAAAGCTCCTGAGAACAAGGATCCAGCCTTGTTCTTCTTTGTCTTATTCGCAGCACTTTGCATTCTTTTGAACTGAACATGATATAGAGGTTCCCTAAATTCCTATGAAATGACTGGGGAAATAAATATTCCCAAAGTATTTCTCATTACAATTCACAACTTAAAAAACATTTAAATAAGGTCAGCTCCCCCATTCCCTGTGGATATTATCTCTTTGAAATATCTCTTTTAAAATATTAAGCTTTTTAAAAGAGCCCTCTAACATTAAGTACTTTGTTTTTGTAGTTATTAGTTTGCTTCAATTTTATCTTTTGCCTCTCACTGTTCATAACATGAACATGCTAGGCATTACTGGAACTCAAACACTGCTTAAGTCATACATAAGTGATTACAAAAACCTGATGCATTATTATAGGTTTAGGTATAACCAGCCTCCAAATCCATATATTATACTGAAATTAGAACCCCCAGCACCTCAGATAGGGTCTGACTTTGGAGACAGAGGGCTTACAAAGATAATTAAGTGAAAATATATTCTTCATGGTCAGCCCTAATCCAATTGACTGGCATCATGAAAAGAACAAATTGGGGCATAGTTATGCACACAGAAGAGGCCAGGTCAAAGCAGCAGAAGCTGGCCACCTGCCGGTGGGCAGAGAAACCTTATAAGAAACAAGCCTCTTGTCACCTTGACTCAGAATTGTCACCTCCACAATTGTGAAAAAATGCTGTCTGTGGGACTTTCACATGGCACTCTTAGCTAAATAACACATTCATTAATAGACATTTTAATAAATTTATAAAATATAAAAAAGAATTAAAGTAAAGATATATTATTTCTACCAAGGAGTCTCCAAACTCTTCACTAAGAAAGAGGGAAGGATGGCTGGAGAGAAATAGGGAAGAAGGGAGAGACAAGGAAAGGAAAACATATTTAATAAGCACCTATTAATTTCTAGAACTTGGGAACATAAATAAGATCCTGAACATAAGGTTCTGAACATAAATAATATTGCCTTATTTAAACATTATAAGTGAATATGATTTGTTAATACACCTTCTGTTAAGCATAAGCAAACAGAAAGTCAGTTAACCTTCAAAACGTCCCATGGAAGAAATATTATTCAGTTCCAGTTAATATTATTAAACTTCCAGTGTTATTTCCACTGCATCATACCGAGTACTAACAGCTCTATCTCAGACTTAATGACTGCAATGCAAACATTCTTTGAGGTTGAAATAAATAAAAAATTACTTATTAGAATTTACAAATAATTTTATTTGAAATTGAAATGCAGTTGCATGTCCTCTATTTTGACTAGCTGTTTTATTATCTCTACAAACTTCAAGAACACCAACATTTACAAGAACATAGTGAAACAAGGCATAACCCTACAAAAATAAGAAATAGGACAGAAGGTGATGGCAATAAAACACAGTAGTTAGGAGCTGAAAATGCATTATAATTGGTGATTGAAAGAAAATCTAGACATGCAGCAGGATGACTCTGGATATTAGTTAACAAGCATGGTACAACTTCAAAATTGATCAGAAACTGTAGACCTCTAATCATCCAAAAATAGGAAGATGCATGTAATTGAAAGGGAAATTATATTATTAAGGAAACAAAGTCCAGAATATTCAGCAAAGGGAATGCCCTTCCTTCATTCTAGGCCAGAACTAGAGATTTCCTCAAAATAACTAAGGAAGACACTGAGGGTGAGGATTAGGTAGTAATCTGTAGTAAAGGTTTACATATTTGAGCATGGATAATGCTCACCATGATTGCTTGTAAAAACATAAACTGTTGGGTTACACTCTAGAGTTCATGATTTAGTAGGTCTAATACAGGGCCTCAAAATTGTACAGTTACGACACACTCCCAGGTGATGCTGATATGCCGGTCTTGCTTGTTTACTCTGTCTTCACTTCAGACAAACATTAGAATCATCTGGAACACCTTCAGAGCTATCCCTAAATTCTGCCTCCAAAGATCGCCTCTGAATTGTTTTAGTCTATGGCATCACATCTCTTATTTTCATGTGCAAGTGAGTTTAAAATCCACAAACCTCACTGCTGAATCCTGAGACTTCACTTTCTAATCCCTTTTTTTAAAGATGGCTGGCATTCACACTTATGTTTATCATATCATCTATGTGTTTCCCATTTGAGTAAAACTGTACAGTCCAATGATCTGAACAAAGAGATAAGTAAAGGACTCTTCCTCACTACAAAAGAAATTTACTCAGTAAAAGAATTTTAAAGGATGCTTATTATTACATAATCCTTGCTTCGGGAGCTCATAGTTCCAATCATCAACCAAGGAACACCTATTACCGGATAATCAAAAAATGGCTACAATATTAGTCAGCTTTTTAGCCACCATACTGCAATACCTGAGACAGGCTGACATTATGGAGAGGTTTATTTATCTCATGGATCCAGTGGTTCAAAATCAATGGTGTAGGCATGTTCTGTGGAAAAGGGAACTCCTTGTTTCATCGTATTGTGACAGGCATCATTGGCAGGAGCATATATGGGAATAAGAAGAACATCTCAAGCTAAGAAACCAAAGGCAGGGAGGAGACTGATGTATTTTATAACAAGACTCTCAGAAAGACTTAAGAATCTCCAGTGACTCAAGAACCTCCTGCAAAGCCCCACACCTTGAAGGTTTCATGGAGCCTCCACGTTACACCTCCCTGGGGACTAAGTGTTCAATCACATGGAGCTTTGGGAGGATAATCAAACTATATCCAAAGCATAGAAACTGTACCATGACCAAGAGACCAAATTAAATCAATTAACAGTAAAAAAAATACCCAGAGAAATCTGAATCTACAGTGAAGTTAAAAAATAAATTAAAAATCCTTAGATAGATAATAGAAATTATATATCTGAAAAAATTACAGGATAATATAAAAGTGTTAAAGAAACTAAAATGAAGCTTTTAGAAGTCAAAAGTAGTATAGCTGAAATGAAAGTGTTGATAGAAAGTTAAAAGTTGAAAAATATCTACATGGAAGCAAAAATGAAAAGAAAGAGGAAAAAAAACAAGATAAAAGTTCACTAAAATGTATTACTGTGGAAAAATATAACAGAAAAATAGAGGGAAAATGTCAAGAAAGCAATTTAATATTTTCTAAAATTGAAAGACTGATTTTTTGGATTAAAAAGGCAAATAAATTCCCAGAAAAAATGGATGAAAATAGACACATATATTAGAAAATGCCAGATCAACACAATGATTTCAAAATTTTCCAGGGAAAAAAATGATGACAAAAAGTCATAAAAAAAACAAGCTCCAACCTTCTTAGACAACATTAAAATTAAGAAAACAAGCATATCCTGAAAGATCTAATACACAGTTACTTCCAAGTTTGATTTCATATCCAATTATGCAAATGTTAAGTACAGAATGAAGAAGACATTTCTAGACAATATTGTCTTTTTAAATTTTATCAAAGCTTTTTCCTAGAAAGTTGTCAGAAGTTTTACTTAACTAAAACATGAAGCTAAAATAGGCAGAGTATGTAGTAATTGTGATAATGAAGACTAATAAAAAAATCTTAATATAATGGTGATAAGCATCCAAGCATAACAACATCCAATCTTGAATGCAAAATGTCCATACTGAAGTAGGAAGTTAGACAACTTCAGAAAAAATGCATATCAGGCAAGTTTTACAGCTTGGTAGCTTAGAAAGTTCCATGATAACAAGTCAAGCAATATTTACAACATTTAAAAAAAATCAATAAATATGCAAAAACATCAAAAAATACTCGACCTGAAACTGTATGAGATTTGGAGGAATCTTGCAGTTTGGAGGAATGAGTGGCAAGTTTCTACTTTATGCATAATTTTTCTTCAGATTTTCATTCCACAGTTGATATACCAACCTCATCATAAAGTCATCTCTATATTATTCTGAAAAATTCATGTTAGTCTTCCCAAGAATGTTTTTAGTAGACTTTTCACAATGGCTAGCCCCTACTTGGTCATCAGAGGTAAACATTAGACATCCTTATTGCTTCCCCCACCAGTCAGAGGAACTACCCTTTCTCGCCTTTCCCACAGTGCTCAGTTCCAGCCCTCACCATGTGTCAGGCTCCTAACTGCCTTTGCCCAGGAACAGCACAGCGGGTCTTCCTAAAAATGCAAATCTGATCATGTCACTCAGTCTCCAGAGGCTTCCCGTAGCTTCCCGTAGCATGACACAAAAGCCAACTGTGATATGATGTCTGCTTAATTTTCCACCACCAGATTTGCTACTTTTCCCTGTGTTCTATGTTCTGAGAACATTAACTTGCAGCAACTTTCAATTCTCCAGGGGTAGACTAATCATGTGACAAAAAGTATGCACAAAATAGCCAAAAGGCAGCTTATTTTAAAGAAGAATAGTTAAACCATTGTGAACTACAAAGATACCTATATATCACAATGAGTCTATTATTTGTTTATTTATTTATTTGTTATTTTAAAAAGGGGGAAAAAGCAAAACAGAAAAACGGGTAGAAACAATACAGAATTTCAAAAAAAATAAACAGTAAAAAAATCACTAGTTGATACATTACATACTGTCTTCTTGCATATGGTTGTTCAAGTTACAATATTAAAGCCTACAAAGCGAACATTCAAACAGTGAGGCTGCAAACAGTTCTGTTCACCGATCCAACAAAAACTTAACAACATGGTTATCAATCCTACACACTAAAATATACATGCAGTTATATCCTTTAGAGCAATTTGTTTTCCTCCTTTTCCTTTTTAAGTCCGTTATCTGCTTGATTATATCATGTTTCAGGTTGCTCAGTACCTTACTGACCTGTTTTGTTGTTGTTATTTACTTTTTTAATATTTTCTTATTTATTATTATTTTTATTTTACTTATTTATTTATTTATTTAATTTTATTTTGAAGGTAGTAAAATACAGCAGAACAAGACAGGACAAAGCCAATTGAGGCAGTGCAGTGAAATTGGCACAGAACCTCACAGCACGTTACCAGGATAACAGCAATAGCTACAATAGTATATCTGGTTTTCTTCACAGTAGTTGTTCCTTCAATCAGGTAGAGCAATATTGAAGGAAATACCGAAATTATAAAAACAGAATGTTGAATAGAGGAATATCATTGATCAGAACAAAGCGAAACAGAGATAAAAATATTTGCCTTCAAAGAGATGGCAGAGGAAAATCCCCCTTACTTGCTATATTGAATATAGTCAAACTCGCAAGAGATGCTCAGATTTCTGGCTCTCATTGTTAGTGTGGGGGCAGTGTGGGATATGAGATAGATGTTTATTCTTAGCCCACGCTCTGGTAGGCTCAGAGCTGCCCACCAGGGCGGTGAGTTGGCTGCCTGTTTTCCCAGCACCCCAAGTTCCATCATGGCGCAGATCTCAGGAAATGCTGATATGGTTCTTGCCCTGGGGTGGCCACAGCCACTTACCAGAGCAGTATGCTGGCTGCCTGTTTGCCCAGTGCCCCAAGTTCCAACATCGAGTCTATTATTTATAATTAAGTAGAAACCATTACATTTTTACCTTGTATCCAGGACATATCAGAAATGCCCTTCTAACTGGACAGTGAGAGGTGGAAATAGTTATATATCCCAGCCTGCCATCATGGCACCTGCTCTTCTATGTGGAAGCAACTCTCTCAGCATTTTGCACTTTGTCTGAAGCCGAATGCAAAAGTATGTTCATGTGGCAGTGATGGAGCTTGAAATACCTTTTCCTTGCCTCTTTTCCAGACTGTTTTATTTTGTTAAACAGATAATTTGGAGGACAGTGAATACCATGAAAGGAATGCAAGAATAAAGGCCAGAATTTATTTTGCAGACTTCATGGCCTTGAACTGACAGATACAGCCCTAAAGTCTTTTGGTTCATTGGTACAGTGGGAGACTTGCCTCACTGAGAGCAAGGGCAATCTGGGATTGCACTGAAAATGGCAGGTAATTCAGTCTTCAAACTGATAGCTTGACTGTGTTGCCAGGGAAGTAAATTTGTACAATGATGAAGGAGAGAATGACAGTGAGCAGAAGGAATTAGCTGACAAAAACAAGGTGAGTGACTGCTGACCAAAATATTTAGGAAATAAAAGTTAGAACTTATTCAATGAAAAAAAAAATGTTCCCTAAAGTTTTGATTAGAAAAAGGAAGAGGATGAAGATAGGGGTAAGAAGAAAAGAACTACTCAGCTCAGATAATAAAGCAAACCACTATGGTATTATACTTAAACATATTCATTTTATCATTTGTATTAGACATTCAACTTATGTCAGAGTTGTCTCAACTATGAGATGTGATAAAAACATATGGTGACACACCAATGACAACACCTGGGTGATTTTCAAGAGTATTTGAGAATCACAACTGTAGATGACAGAGTGTAACTTGGAGTCCCACTAGACTAGTTTGATATATGGCTGTGATATCTACACTGTGAGTGATTCAAAAAATTTATTTGCTCTCTTAAAATTAGCCTCCTCATCTATAAAATAAGGATTATATTATCATATTCATATGCATGAATTATTTACCAACTGACTTGAATGGTATAAATAATAAATGGCAGCTACATTGAATGAACTGATGAATAGGTCAACAAAAACTCTGAAGCATACATGTGATTATATTGATTTTATTACTTAAATGGTTCAGAAAATGTTTCCACATACTAACAATAGTAAATGTGTGGAGTTACATTTTTAGAGCCATGGACTGGCAGTATTATTGTATGATTTCATATCACTTCTCTTATTGTTAAGGGTGGAACATGCATTTTCATGGAAACTGATTGAAACTAGTAGTGCAACTATTGTAGAAAAGAATAATGCAGAACGCCTGTGGAGATCATTCCTAAAATGTCTTTTCCATGCTTCCAATGCAGTGACCTCTGATCATAACAAGATCATCTTGCATTGAGACAGAGGAAATAAAATATCAGACTTCTTATTTATACATATTTGTAACTCTTGTATAAAAATGAGATGAACAGTCTGCAAAAAAATTGTCTTTTTTTAAGCATAAATGTGATTCCTTATTCAATACATATCCTTCCCTACTACAGCTATCAAAATCTTGAGTATGAACATGGTTCTATTTGCAGATAGACTTTAGAAAGGGACAGCTAAGTTTGAATGAGGTCCTATGTGTGGGCCCTGATAAGGAAAAGACACCCTAAGGAACTGAGCTCAGAGTGGAAATGTGTGAGGACACAGGGAAGAGCAGGCATCTGCAGTCCAGGAGGGCTGCGGGAGAAATTAAATCTGCCAAACCCGGGATCTTGAACGTTCAGCCTCCAAAACTGTGAAATGTGAATGTCTATGTTCTAAGCCACCAATTCTATTATGGTGACTCAAAGAGACTAACAATGTACTCCACCATGCAAATCATTAAAAGCAGAAAAGAATACTACAAAATTTATTATAAAGCGTCTAAGACATTTAGAAAGCCCATTGTGAGAAAGTGCAGCAGGAGCCCTAAGGGAAAACCCAGTCTATGCTGAAGCAGATCTGCACCTCAGCACTGTACGTATTTCAGCTACTGGATCTACCACCCAAGTGGTTCTCCACTGCTCCACTCCTACTTTTCACTGTTAACGTAGTCTGGGCTACCAGCCCTCACTTGACGAAATAAAGACTTAAATTTCTCCAGCTTCTCCATGGCTGGCGCCACAATTCAGGCAAAAACTCTAGTCTAAAAACTCCAGCACTGACTCTTTCAACTAGCTGTTAGATGAAGGGTTTACATTGATGCAGTGTTTAAGACTCCCAGAAATATTGCCTAAACATTAAAATGTCATAAAAATGATTACTGACCCAAAAAGCAACGTTTTTATCAAATTAAAAGTGAAAGGTAGTATGTGCATGTATTTTTAAAATATCATAAATTTTAATACTTCTAAGTAAGGCTTTAAACCACATTTCTACAATGACAATTTCTGATGTCTTAAATACTATTTTTTGGGATTTTTAAAAATAATTTTCTGTCTTTAATATTACATAATTTAAACTTTGATTTCAGTTCATTTAAACCATCCCTATAGTACCTACTTGAACAATCTTCTGTTTGCTTTTTTGAGACAAGTTCTCATTATGCAGTTCAGGATGGCCTAGAACTATGTCATCCAGGCTGGACTCCAACTGGCTTCTCACCTTCTGCCTCAGCCTCTTGAGTGTGGGGATTACTGGCGGGCACCACCACACCTGGTTTGAATAATCTTGAAAAACTTTAAATAGGAATAAAAAACCTAGCATTTTATTTTGGTTTGAATTAACTGTATAAGGGATCATATTTCAAAAATAACTTTTAAATGATTATTCCATCTTCAGTAATTTAATATTCAGTCTTTATTATTAAATTGTAATTTTTGTCATTATAGTCACCAAATGCTCAATAATTTAGCAATAATTGCTAAATAATTAATTTTGTAAAATTTATTACTAGAAATATATGTGAGGTTATAAATATCAATGTGTTTCTGAGAAAATATATATAAATATTGTTACACTCTCCAAGGCACCCATTTGCCATGTTCTTGTGTTTTCCAGATTATTTAATGGTATTTATTCATTTGAAAATAAAACCTTGTAAAAACTTCCACATTATAGCAGAGAGACATGTGGATTATTTTAAAAATCAGTGCCTAAAATAGCACTTTCAATTGAATTGGATGGGATATCTGCCAGCTGGAGCATACTCTGCAATCAAAAATAAAAATAAAACTTTTCTTTGTAGAGTGAGCATCCTTAATATTTTATTTTATAGTTTATTTCACAATGAATATCACTTTAAATAGTTTATAAAATGATCAAAAATACATGCACCTTTTATGAAGAAAGTACATGAACATCATCATGCTATTCTTCATTGGACCCTCAGTTTTATACTTAGAAATCCAATAAATATGAACTCAGTATCTTATAAATAAATTATATCCAACTTGTATGTATTCTATTGTTCAAGCAATAGAAATATAAGAAATAGTCCAATTTTAAAAATCTCAAGTCTTTCTCCATTAAGACAATATTCAAGACAAAGAAGTCAAAGTATCTCAAAGAACAAAAATTTGCTTACTAATTTCAGTCTTACCAGTTCTCCACACAAAAGGAGTCACTATGGACAATATACTTTATACATATTATTTGTCAGTTCATCACAAAATAATCTCATCACTGGTCTTTTAGGATTATGCATCTTTAATATACTTACATTAATAACTGTGTAGATGTGAGCTCCTTCTCTGACTGTGAGAAGCATGTATGTATGAACTTTTGATTTTTATTAAGTATATCATGTGATGATAAATCATCAAAAAACTACATAGAAAAATTATATGTATAATTTAAGATCTAAAACATTTTAAAAATTGAATATAATTATAGTCCTTTCATTTTTCTGTATTAATCAAGATATTTATTAAATGGCCAAAGTTTAAATATGGGACAATATTAATTGAAATTAAATTGATACTGTAATTTTGCCAATCTGTACCATGTTTAATATTCCTCTTATACTACATTAGATTTTTCTGATACTCATTATAAAAAGTGAAAAAGAAACAGTTTAAACATTGACCTTCAGGTCAATATATATTTATATTTATTGTGTTTATTACATGTATATGTTCATTATATTTTTAAAAATATAACTAAATCAAGGTCTATACATGCCAGAATTTCTTTGGTCTGAAGTTGTCTAATGAAATACATTTCAGTTGAAATAAAACTTTCCCAGAAAAGACAGATCTTACTGTGTAACTTCAGTTTGAATGACTAACACTTGGTAGATCATAACACAACTCCACGGTATTTGTAAATATGAAGCATAACATAATACCTGCAATGTATGACCAGACAGCTGGAATAAATTCTTTGTTTTTCCTTATTCATTCTTAGCCTCTAATTAAAACACAGCTGTAATTATATCCCAATAGCATTACCCTTGTAGGCAGTTTCCCTGGTTTTAATTATCATCAGTCAACTGCAGTACAAAAATCTTAAGTGGAAAATTCCTTAAGTAAACAATTCATAAGTGCTAAATTGGGTGTTGTTCTGCTTGATGTGGCTGCTCTAGCCTGTGCCTTTGTCAAGCACGTTCACACTGTGAACATTCTCCTGCCAGGTAGTCATTTAGCCCTTTCAGGTTATCAGACTGACCGTCAGACTCACATGTTGGTATTCAAGTGTCCCTACGTTACTTAACAATGGCCAGAAAGTGCAAGCAAAGTGATGCTGGTGATCTGGATATGGCAAAGAGGTCTTAAGCTATTTCCTATAAGTGAAAAGGTGCAAGTTCATCACTCACTAAGGAAAGAAATACAATTGTATCCTGAGATTGTTAAAATCAATGAAGAAATCCACGATTTGTAAAGAAGGGAAAAGAAGTTTGTGTTAGCCTAGCTGTTTCATGCTTATAGGAAAAGTAATAACCATGGTCCATGATAAGTGTGCTCACCACTTCACCTGATTGTGTAGATGCTGCAGCAGGTCCCACCATCCCGTGAAGAACAGATACAGAATACTAAGATGCTTTGAAAGAAAGACTGCATCACATGATTTTATTACAGTAGTTCAACTGCTCTGTTTTACTACTAGCTATTGTTGCTAATCTCTTCCTATAGTTAATTGTTAATTAAACTTTATCATAGCATGTATGCATAGCCAAGAAGATCCATGTAGGTTTGGCTAGCGTCCATGTGGTTAGGCATCACTGTTGTTTTGAAAAATATGCCTTGGGATGAGATACCAATATTATAATTCAAAATTTTGTTATACATTTAAAACATTCTATATCATTTTAAACTCTAAATATTTTATTGTTTCATTTTATATTAAAAGGGAGATGTAAAATATTCAACCCTTACCTACCAGTCCAAAAAAGTATACATTTCAAATTTTTTCTACTTTTAATAGTATAACCATTGAGTCAGGTAACTTTTCTTCCTGAAAATAATTCTGGATAAAGTTGACATTTAGCCGTTTACACAGGGAAATCATTATCAAACATTTTAAGAGTGATAAATCAGAGATGATATAATTATTCCGTTTATGTTAATAAAAATACTCTCTGATTACTAATTCTAATCTGGTTATAAAAATAGTACTACAATTGTTGCCTTCATCCATACTACTAGTTAATAAATAACATTAAGCAGAAAAACCTTGGAACACAGCATTTAAGGTGACAAAAATTGCTGTTAAAGTATCACATACAGTCCTTTAGAGATTTCAGATAGAACTTTTAATGTAAATTTTGATGGGCTATTACTTTTCATTAATTTTGGTGCGAGTACTTAGAAATGACAACTATGTACTGTACTTAGTGCTGGGCAAATTGCCTGGTTCTACTTCATATATTGCTGTTACATTAATGATGAGTGTTATGGCAATTAGAAGACTGATGGCTTAGAAAATTTAGGGGAATGTATTTGAAGTTCCTTGAGCTAGGTGACACTATTCAGTATGTTACAAAGAAATATCTTTTTTGAAAAGTATGATTCAAAATCAGAAATATTTAAGATACATAGTATAATTGCAGTGCACTTAAACTGCATTGCAAGTATCAAATTGCAGGGGGAGTGCAAAATAACAATTAAATTGCTGCATCTTTTGCCTAAAAGTGCTTCTAAACACAATTATGAAGTGAATAGGCTGCCATTTAAACCTTTTTCAGTGCTGCTATTTGCTCAGCTTTCCACTCTTTGTATTTTCTTAAGTAGAACATGCTTATATAAACCAGTCAGGTATAAATATTATAATTATACAAAAACATAACATAATTGCATAAATGATCATTCACATACCTAAAAAAATTTACTGTTTTCCAATCCCTGAGATAGGCTGCAAATGGAATTATTTTCCTAATTTGTTTTAAAGGCTTAATTAAAAGAACAATTCTCAAGCATTACATTCTATAATCCATTAGTTCTTTTTCCTAGGTAATATTTCTTAAATGCATGATTTCAGAAAACTGGCACCTAGAGATAATTCTCCCCCACCAAAGTCAATCTTTGTTTAATAAGTTAATTTTTTCAGAAATATTCATAATTTTAACTTGTAAAGTTCTGCTCCATAAACATAAAACATTCAAGCTTTCATTTTAGAGCATATGAAATTCAAGCAGTAAATAAAGAGTTCTTCAAAGTTTAGTTAATTCGAAGTAATTATGAATGTTTTTTTCATGTGCCTGGTTTTATGGTTTGTTATTTCTATAAACATTAACTACAAAAGCTTGAAATACTCATATTTGCTAAATATGTCTCTGCTTTCCTATGGAAATGCAAAATCATTAATAGTAACACTGAATTAAATAAATTGGAAATAAAGTAAAACACATGGAGTAGAACTAATTTCATCATCATTTCATGTGCATGAAGGCTGCAAGTATTTATTCATTTAAAGAAATAAGGTTCTGAAGATTATTATTTTTAGCTAATTGTTAGCATAATATATGCATCAGTTAACTATATATTCTATTTTTGCAGGTTACTGTCAGCAGAGAAACCACATGAAAGATCAGGTATTTTTTATAGCTTCACAAAGGAAAGTATGTTGTATCCCCCTGGTATTTTAAAAAGAAAAGATTTAGGCAACCCTTCTGAAAACTGTGGTTTTTAAAAATGTAAGCAAACAGTCCAGTTGCACTTTTCTTTTTCCTAGTGGAGGTTGAAACCAGGGACACAAACATGCTAAGCATAAGCTCTACTGTGGAGTTTCACTGCAGCCCACATTTCTTGATCTCTTTTCCTTATGTGATCCTCCCCAGATAGATGAGTGATTCCCTTCCTCATTCCTTCAGCTGTTTACTCAATTGTCACTTCCCAGGGACTCCTGCCATGACTGCTCCACTTAAAATCGTAATTCTGCTGTCTCCCTCAGCCTGACCCAACTCTGCACTCACTTGCTATTTTATGCTGCAGTTGAATTTTTTCCAGCAGTAACTTTCACCATCTGACAACCTGAATTTCACTTGTTTATTTGTATATACACAGTTTAACTCCTCTAGGAATCTCAGGTTCTTAAACACAGGGAATCATTACCTGTTTTCTGCATTGCCTTATTCCTACAACCTAACAAATGCACCGCTCACTATAATCACTTGATAAATTATTGAATCAACAAACAAATCACATAAGGGTGTCAGCAATATCATATGCACAATATATAAGCAAAAAATAGTGAAACAAATGTTTATTTTTATTCAGCTACATTTAAGAAAAGATGAACAGTTATCTTGCCTCCTCTCTCTGAAGCACTCTTACAAGACAATACCATAGTATCAGTTTTTATAGATTCCAGTTTCAATTTTATTTATTTTAAAAATGATTCTATTTTAACCAACATTTATGATGATAAGCCTATAGTCTGAAGAGCAGTTTTCATAGATGTAATTGGCATATGAGGGTTAGCACACTCTTTCAGAATAGGGAAATTTCTCAGCCTCTGGGCTGTTTGACATTTTAGTCCTTATAGTTGTATACTGGGGGACTGGCTGACTTGCACCTGGTAAAATTTTGATGAGCATCTTGCTCTCTACCTAGTAGACAACAGTCTACCTGTCCCCTTAACCATGAGTTGGTTATAAGCAAAATATCTGAAGACATTTTAAAATTTTCCTAGGTGAGAAAAGTCACCAGAGGTTGAGAATCACTGGTGTAGTGGAAAGGATGGCAACTTTGACCTCAGGTGACACATGGTATGCTCAGCAGGAATATTATAACCACATCATCTCCTGGTTTCTGTGTCTATTAACACTAGAATGTGAAAATTTCAGAATAAAATTGATGCTTTCTAAATAATATTCAGGCAGATAAACAGTCTCACATAGTGGTGAAAACACATGACTGAAGTAATGCATGCAAGGGTAAAAATGTAGTTTGTGCAGGCTTTGTAAACCTAGGTATTTGTGATTAAAATATTTTAAAAACTATTTCAGCCATGGGTTGAACTCTGTCCTCCCCACCCCATGAGAACTACCCCAATTCTTATGTTGAGATCATAACTCTGAATGTAATGATGCTTACAGATGGAGTTTTTGAGGGGATTTGCTGTAGGTGAGAACATGACGTTGGGACTCTCATGATGGGATTAGTGGAAATATGGAAACTTCTTTTCCTTCCTCACGAGTCAGGGCACAGTAAGAATGTTGCAAGCTAGGACAAGAAATTTTACTGGGAACAAAATTACCTTGCATCTAAAATCTTGGGTTTGTCCAGTCTACAAAATTCTGAGAAAACAGATATCTACCGCTTAAGGGACCCAATCTTTAACATTTTGCTATGGTCACCCAAGCTAAGACAACTTTGTTCTCAATAACAAAAGTATATTGTTTGTATACCTCTCAATAAATGTGTAACTTAGTGTAAGTATAGTACAGAACAAATTACTATAAAAAAATTAAAATCTAAGCATCACAAATTAGAAAAATTGCTACATTTATTAGTCTTCTAAACCTGATCAATCAGCTTACTTTAGCTGAGCATCCCCCAGGACCTCTAGAATAAACTGTGTTTATGGTCACTCTCTCAGAGGAGTGTTGTGAGAATTAAACAACTTAAGAATTATAAATTAAATACAATGTTTTATTTATTTACATTATCAGTTATTATTATCATCATTATTACATACAGCAGTACTATTAAGCTCAGACATGAGACTACTTTTAGAAATCTAAAATATCCCCACTGCCAATGTTTCTGTTTATTTTGGAAACTTTGTTTGTTTGTTTGTTGTCTCTTTGAGACAAAGTCTTGCTATGCCATTGCAGTCCAGGCTGACCTTGAGCTCACTTTGTATCCCAGACTGATTCTGAACTTGCAAGGGATCTTCCTGCCTCAGCCTCTTGTGAGTGCTTGGACTAAAGGTGTGCACCACCACACTCTGTTAACCTCTTTCATTTTTGTTTGTATTTTTCTTCCTGTAAAGTACTTACTTGCTTTAAGGACAAAATTCAGTGTATTCCTTCTCTTGTAGTATTTCTATGTACATATGAATGTGTAATATGTGCCAGATATCATCAATTATGTTTTATATATATATATATATATATATATATATATATATACACCTTGTTCAATCTTTCTACATCAATGCTAAATCTAGAGCATAAATTTACTTCAATAAATATTTGACTTTTGCAATTTATTTATGATTTTGGTTATTCTAAACAAGTACTTACTTGCTTTCACTAATACATGTTGATCTTAGTGGCAGATATTTTGGGCCTAGTCATTGTTTTATTTATTCAAATGTCCTCCTGTTATTTATTGAAATATTACATTCTGTTGCCTCACAAGTGATACATATGTGAAAAAAACATGATTCCAAGTTGTAGAGAAGTGAACCAAGTTTGCAAATGATTATAATAAGGGACAAAAAATATTGTAGAACTTTGTGTGTATAGTTCAGTGGTAGAGTATGAAAACCTAGGTTTGATTCTGAACATAGACAAAGAAAATCCATTATATTTGGAAAATATGAGTAGGTTCAGAGGAAAAAAATATTTCTAATATCTCAAATCTTATTGAAGTAAAGTTGTCACCTCTGTAAGAGTGGACAGTACTTTACTCATTGAAATAAATAATGCATATAAAAATCACCCCACCAGGCAGGAACCACAAGGCTTAGAGCATTAAGTCAGATAAAGCAAAACAGCTTATCTAGATGCAGGCACTGAACTGTAGTAGGGATAAAGGAGAATCAGGGAAGAAATAGTTATAACATACAAGGTCCTTCCTTTAGTGGAAACAGCACATGAGTTGGGATTCTGGAGCTTTAGTTTCACAGTGCTGTGTTTTAAAAAATCTTACTGACCCTGAGTTTATTCATAAGGTGAGGATAATAATTCTATGCCAAACAAGATTTGATGAGTGAAGTAAAGCAAAATGAGCATTTCAGAGTGAGTGTGAATATCGATTTCAACTTCTTATGATGGCTTAGTCCAGGGAGCTAAAGCGGACCATGCATAGTAGATCTTGAAAGCTTAGAGATTGGAAATGCAGAATAAAAACAAATGTAGAGGTAATTGCAGTACTTCAGAGCAGAAGTTGTTAAGTATCTAACCATACTATAAGGAAGACAAGTTCACAAAATGAATAACAAAAGAATAAACACAAGATGTTGCTAATCATGTATTAAATACAAACAAAATAAAAGAAGCTGGCAATCCAAATATATTTGAGGATCAAGAATACAAAACAAAAAAACTGGTCCTGTCTCTGCTGAGCTTAAGTGCCTAGAGAAAATACAAAATTACTGTATAAGAGAGAACCAAGGAAACAAGCTGTTTTGAGAGTAAGGATTCGATTTCATTCTATTCATCAAGCAGTTGTGCAGTGATTGTAAATGGTGCAGTGGTTGCTGCCTCAGGGAATTGGGGAAATTTGTAGGATTATTTTGGCTACCAAAATCATCAGGGACTATTTTTGACATTTAGTAGGCCAGGGATCAAGGATGTATACATGTTAGAATGCACTGATTATTAGATATAGCACTAAACATTTATACTGATGAAAAACTAAGCAGCTAAGTATTTTCAGTCTAGTAATATTGTAATTATCTGAAATCAGACCTTAAATTTCCTTTATATTAAAACACAAGGCAATTTCTACATGGTTAAAAAAATATTTAATTTTTCAGGATTAAAATTATTTATTACATTCCTCACAATGTCACCGAAAAATATGCACTACTTTAGAAAATTCAAGCCATGAAAATCAATTCCACTTGTTCTTTTAGAGTTGCCAGCACAGCATACCTGCAGCCATCTATATTTTTAGCTATTGCATTTCTAGTGACTTATATACAAGTAAAAGCATTTATTGCTTCAAATTTAGTTGTGACCCAAATTTTTATAATAATTTTAATTAAAAATTATTTTCTTCTTGTTTCTCACTTACACTATAGCCAGAGCATTGCCTTCCATTTGTTACAGAACAAGAAGGGGAGACCATGACCAGAGCCACACTTCCAAATTCAAGCTTATTTCAAATTGCCCTCAACGGTGCAGTTTCCAACTAGTCTATTTACAAGGGAGGAAAGAGAAGCACAAACATACGTGAAGATTTTAGCTAAGCAGTTTCAGCCTAGTCAAGCGGCTGTCCTCATGCGCAGCCTCCCTGCCTGTGAGTTCTCCAACACAAACACCCTCAGATCCTCTCCCTCAGGGCTCTCCATGTACTGAGCTTCACTCAGGACCAGACTCAGTGCCAGCCTCTTCATGGTGGAATCCTCTGCAGATATTTGCAAGGCTCACTTGCATTTTTATGCAAGGATCTGAACTCTTCCTTCCCATGTGTGTAAGTCTATCCTCCCTCTCTTGTCAGCACTTTGAACCTCAAAACAATAACCTACAATTCTCTTCAGTTCCTCAGAAATGTATTTCCTCACTAAGTGTAGGCAATAGCACTCTGCTAATTAGATACTCCAAAGCAGGTAGTGCTTTTCAAACTTTTAAAATATGGAGAATTTTATTTTAAACACAATCTAATAAAAAAGAACACTGTATCAACCTTACTTCTCAAGACAATTCCAAGAAAAAGCACTAGATTTAATACACTATGCTAGAAGCTTCCATACAATTCCCAGGTTTATAACTCATAGTGGGGGGCACATTTTAGAGTGATTGAACTGAATTACTTTCAGAATACAAGAATGAAGCAATACCTCATTCTGGAATGCTTTTGTTAAACAAACAGAAACACAGTCATCTTCCCCATACAAACACAAACACAACCATCTTCCTCAAAACCATAAAACAAATTAAATTTCTGCACTGAAGTTCCATTACTTGGGAGTGATCCTGTCCCAAATTAGAAAAAAAAAAAAAAAGGTGTAGGGGGTTGCAGCTCCAAGCAAAGTCCCTATGTTCAATCCCTGGAGGATGGGGGGCGGGGTGGAAAACAAGAATATAGAAATTTAAAGTTTTATTTCATGAAGAAAATAAATGTGCTGCCAGAAGAAAACAGAAAAGGCAAAAAGAAGTAGAAAAGCAACAGAAAGCCCAGGGCAGGGAAAGAAAGATGGAGACCTTAAAACAAAAAAGAAAAGTTAAGAGCGGGAGGGGAGGTCTCAAGTTTCAAAGCTTTTTCACTTTTAGAGAGAGCAGGCCAATTTAGTTTTTCAAAACTGTTGGTTTTGAAAAAAAATGATAATCTACATTTGAAAACAGATAAAGTAGATTCACAGTGAAGAAAACAGAGGACTGGGCTCCTTAAGGTGGATGATAGAAGTAAAAACCTTTCACGTTGTTGGACTCCCCACTCTGTTAAAGGCACCAGACAGCATCAATTCTGACCAGATTTTAATAAGAATGTGCAGGAGCTCTGTCTGAGGATCTTAGAAAGATGAACTGCCTGCCAACCACAGCTCATCATCTGCCATCACTTATGATGTCCCATAGAGGCCGTGACAACTTGCTGTAATAATTTATCTTAGAAAATAAAGTACAGAAAAAGGCATTTGATGATTTTTGCATGCCAGTTTTACTAGGTTGTTTACTATATGTATATCTTACATTTGTCTTTCTTTACTTATGAACTGTACTCCTCAACTGATGAAATTCATAATGAGTGTGTAACTTAAGCACTAGACATGCTTTATTTCAAATATTAGGTCCAAATATTATTTATTATAGTAAATAATATTTTGCTGAAAATAATGGAATATAATTTTTAAAAAGTATATCATTGAAAAATCAGCTAAGGGCTTGTGTCAAAGCAGAGAAAGATTAATTTTTTGCTACTGCAATTCAGTTTTTCAATTAGTAGAGGTTAGACAACTATAAGGGCTTTATATAGTCTCCTGGGAACATTTGAAACAATTAATCCTCAACAATATTAACACTGTATTCATTCTTAAGCACATGAATATGACACTGTGATATTCAGATGGAATCTAGAAACATTTCAATTCTATAGCCTTGATTTTCCCAAGAGTGAATTATCGATGTGCTGTGAATTTCCACAGCAAATAATACAGTGGTTTCAAGCTTGTTTGCTCGGCCCAAAGTATGAGCAAATGTCCTTAGGGTTATTTTTGTTAGACTCTTCAAGGGCTCTTTAAGAGACAAATTATTCACTTATTTTGTTGAAATTTGAGTTAAAAAAAGAAATTCTATGCATAAAAAAATAAAGTCAATTTTTAAAAATTTATTAGAGGGTTGTGTGTGTTTCAGACAAGAGACTGGAAGCATGTATAGAACTTTCCTTCTCTCCTCCTCTGGTTATCCCAGCAGTTACCCAAATAAATGACTCTCAAATATTTAAGTATTAAGTGCATTTCAAATAAATTGCTTCTTGAAACAGGTCAATAGTACGTTTAAATTTGATTGATATCAGAAAAATTCAGTAGGAACAGCTTAAGTATTCATGAAAATTGTGTAAACATTTTGTCTTGCTATTATCTGTGAATTTTTTGTGCATAGGTTATTATCAGTTGCAATTGATTCTAATATTAAATGGGTATTAGAGATGGCTACTTAAATATTTATAGAAAGCACGAATGTATTCAAAGAGAACTAACTTTCTGTTGCAATCTACTATAATATCAAACCCCCAACTAAAAGTCAAAAGTTAAAATTTTGCCTAATTTATAAAACAGACTAATATGAACTCTGATAAGCAGAACTCCACAAATAAATTTTATTTTATAATATTGTAGTCTCTTCTGTACTGCTTCTACTTAATTAATGATTTACTAAAAACTATTTCTTGTACCTCAGATCAACCTATTATTGACAGTCATGCAAAGTCAAACCAACATAACTCATATTGAGTGTTGTAAACTGTTTTGAGCTGATATAACTATGCAAGTAAGCTCTGACGTCCTTTTTGTTAAGTTCCCTATAATTGCTGTATAATTTATAATTTCATGGTAATTTCTGTAAAGGATGCCTTACACTTCCTTAAATTCCTATAAGCACAGCCTCATTTCTTGTAAGACACCTCGACCCCTCCCCTTTCAATGTATCCTATTACCACACCTCTCTATATGGTGATTTGCTAATTCGGAGACCTAACCCCTCCCTTCTTAGTTCACTGTTACATAACCCAGCAGCCACTGGCTCAGCACGCTCCCTCCTGACCCATCCTTCAAATTGTGCCACAGCTGAGCTCAGCTAACAAATTTTTTCTTTTTTAATTTTTGGAGTCTGATTTTGTCTATCTCATTGAGAAGCTTCATACTTTAACAGAAAATAATGTTTACTAGAGTTTAATGACTTTCTCCAATCACATAACTGATTGATGATGAGTCAGAATCTATTCAAACTTAACTAAAAATGATATTAATTTTAATTGTCTTTATTTAATCTTAAAGTCTGTTACCTAAAAATGTGAAGACTATGAATTCATTTTGTGTAATTTATATAAAGAAATAGATATAGATAGCTATGGATACTTAAGTAATGAAGTAGATATAACATATAATACATGGAATGTTTGTGTTAGAGTCCTAACATTAAGTGTGACGATACTTGGAGGCCGAGTGTAGTGGTTGATTGACTGTGTCAACTTGAGACATTTAGAAGCTTCACTAAACAGGTATAGCAACTCTACACCCTAGGATGTAGAAGACCCACCCTAGGATGGATTATCACCTGGAGGTATAAAAGGGGTGGAGCAAAAAAAAATGCATTTTACTCTTTGGAGAAGCTCCTATCTTCGCTTATGGTTTGGACCTCGTCTCCTGCCTTCCAGTGTAGACTCTTCAGCCTTCTGTCCATAGATGTGTTAACCTTCCATAGAGCTTTCGGCCTTCTGTCACAGGCCCATCAGCCTGCTGGTGTGGACTTGTGTGAGACATTAGGGTGAACTCCAGAATTTGGATTGAATCGTTCGGCCTCCAGCGTGTAGACACCCTCTGCACACTTCCTCATCTGACTTGGTGGCTGACCATCCTAAGCCAATCTTGTCATTTCTGTTTTCTCTAGTAAAATCCTGACTACAACAAGGGCTTTAAGGAAGTGTAATGGTTTGCAAGACACCTCCCAAAAGCCTCAAGCACACAGAGGTGTGGTTTTTGAGAGGTAGCTGAATCAGTCAGGATATGTGACACTAGATCATGGGTGTGTGAACTGGATTAATTCATGAATGAATGGGTTTATAGCTGGGTGAGATGTTGAGAGGTGAAGCCTGGTGGGAAGAGGTGGGACACTGGGTGTGACCTGGAAGAGTATACATCCCTGCTCCGCCTCCCTTTATCCCTCTCCACTTCCTGCCTTCCTTTCCACAAACTATTTCTTCTCTGTCACTCCATCCTGCCTTGGAGCCAGCTGATTTTTTATTGAAATCTCTACAAATTGAAAGCCAAAATAAACCTTTCCTCCTTTAATTTGTGGCTGTCAGGTATTGCTTTGCAGCAACAAGAAAGTAGTGAAACAGTAGGTAATAAGGTCATGTAGTGAAGCCTTTGGATTAGTGTCCTGATAAAAGGGGCCCCAGAGAAAAGAAATTCTCTCTCTCTCTCTTTCTCTCTCTCTCTGTAATACTCTGATCAACCACTAACCACCTGCGCCGTCATCTTGTTCTGTTTGTGACGCCATTTTAGATTTAAGTCCTTGTTAATAAGCCTCAGCTGTTTCTCACAGAAGTTTCCTTTCCCCTGGAATGACGCTTCACCTGCCACCCTTAATGACCAACCAGCTCACTCCCCGTGTTCTTATCAGCCTATCCACCAATCAGCTGCGTTGTTCCTCTATAAAAGTAAACTCCCTTAGTTGTGAGGCGCGCAGTCTCGAGATCCATCAACAGAGACTGTGTTACCGGGCTTGGAAATAATACTCCTTCACTCTTGATTGATTGGCTTTCATTTCTAAATCATCATTGCACCATTACATTTGGGGGCTCGTCCGGGATGGAGGCTTAGCCCCCACCGACCCAAATTGGACTATTTTGATCATCCGGACCCCTTCAATAGTGAGTAAATTTTGTTTCTTCCAGAGGGTTTTGATGGCGTGCCATACCTAGGTTCTATTTGGAGAGGGGACACCCTCAATTTGGGAGTTGGATCGGGTGTGTAAGGACAGAACAATTGGTTTGGGCTGACAGCCCACTTTGCTTTGTATTTGTGTTCTGCCTGGCTGCCCTGACCTGCTCCATTTGTTTTTGAGCCCTCTGGTTGAACTAAATCTTGTAACCAAAAAACTTGCAGTTGAGTGAGGAGTTTTTCTTTTGACTGCAGTCTGTCGTTTGTGTCGTTTGTGTCTGTTGTGTCTGTTGTCTGATGTTATTTGTCAATTATCGCTAAGTCTCTGTTCCTTAACCTTTGCCTTTAGGAAAATCATGGGGCAGACTGGCACCAAGGAGCCGCCACCCCCTTGGCCCTAGTCCTTGACCATTTCAAGGAGTTCAAAAATGAAACTCCTTGAAATGGAGTTTCAAATGTCGCTGGCTATGGGGAAAATGTATATAAAGGGAGATTAATGATTTTTGTCATGCAGGAATGGCCAGCAGTGACCTTCCACTTCCTCCTCCCCTCCACCCAGTCCTATCTGCACATGCAGCTGCCCCCCAAGCAGAACCCCAACCAAAAGCCCCTTCTGAAGCTGTTTCCCTCTGCCCCCTGTGAGAGGTACCAATGCAAGTTGGAGGCTCTATGTTTGTTTACACCCCTTTTTCCACCCCTGATCTCTACAATTGGAAAAGCCAAAACCCTCCTTTCTCTAAGGACCCCGATAGTCTGATAAATTTCCTAGAGTCTGTTTTTTCCACTCATCATCCCACTTTGGATGACTGCCAGCAGATACTCCAAGTCCTTTTCACTGCAGAGAAACATTTACGTGTCCTCGCCCTGGGTACACTCCTACGGCTGACCTCCAGAGAATAGAGCTTGTTTTTCCTTTCTCTTGCCCGGAATGGGATCCCAATACCGATAAAGGTAAGGAGGCTTTAAAACAATATCGCCAGAGGCTTCTAGATGCAATTCAAGTGGCTGCAAAAAAGCCTACTAATTTGTCAAGAGTAACTGGGGTAAGGCAATTGGCAGAGGAAATGGTTGCTAGTTTGGCCCGCCAAGGCCACAAAGTAACTCACCATGAATTTTTGTGGGTCCCTGAATGCCCAGATCCACTTTTAGGGAGAGACCTGCTCCATAAGTTAAAGGTGCAAATTGACTTCCAGACTGATAAACCCGAATTGAAATTGGACACAGAGTCACATGTAGGAAAGGCTATTCGGGTAACAGCCCTCTACACAGAGGGTGAAGGACATCTCTTAATAGAAGACAAAGACCCAGCCTCAATCAATAATGAGTTGCTAGCTCAATGGCAAAAAGCTGTTCCCGAGGTCTGGGCCAAAAATAATCCTCCTAGGCTGGCTGTAAACCAGGTACCTTTGGTTATAAAACTATTGCCTCAGGCTGCTCCTATCAGGCTGCGTCAATACCCCATCAGTCTCCCCGCTCGAAAGGGAATCCTGGTCCACATCCAAAGGCTAAAAGAAAATGGTATATTAGTGCCATGTGTTTCCCTTTGGAATACGCCTTTGCTTCCAGTGCAAAAGCCAGGTACGTCAGATTATTGGCCTGTACAAGATCTACACCCTGCTGAGCCTACTCAACCCGGAATATACCTGGTACTCAGTGCTGGATCTGAAGGATGCTTTCTTCACCTTGCCAATTGCTCTGGTAAGTCAACCTATTTTTGCTTTTGAGTGGACAGATCCCGAGTCAGGGGTGACGGAGCAGCTGACCTGGACTTGGTTACCACAAGGATTTAGAAATGCCCCCACTCTCTTTGATGAGGCTTTAGCAAGAGACTTGATGGGATTTAGGGAAAGTCATCCAGAGGTGATGCTCTTACAATATGTAGATGACTTACTAATAGCCTCCCCCACTTATGAACTATGCCTAGAGGCCTCCGAGCAACTGCTGATGACTCTAGGTCAACTTGGATACAGAGTCTCTACTAAAAAGGCACAATTGTGCCAACAGACTGTAACCTATCTGGGTTATAGACTACATGAAGGGAAAAGGACACTGTCTGACCAAAGGATTCAGGCTATATTACAAATTCCCACACCAAGGACAAAAAGACAGGTCCGTGAGTTCTTGGGATCAGTGGGATACTGTAGACTCTGGATCTTAGACTTCACAGAAATGGCCAGACCCCTGTATGATTCTTTGAAAGGGGATACTCAAAAACCCCTGGAATGGACTAATGAATGTGATGAGGTTTTCCTTCGACTTAAACAGGCGCTATCCCAGGCTCCCGCCCTGGGGCTCCCAAATGTGACAAAACCCTTCACCTTGTACGTAGATGAGCTGTGAGGGGTCGCAAAGGGGGTTTTAACACAGGAGCTGGGACCTTGGCAGCGTCCCATCGCTTACCTCTCCAAGAAACTTGACCCCGTGGTGGGGGGATGGCCTCCTTGTCTCAGGATTCTAGCTGCGGTGACCTTGCTTTTGAAAGAAGCCAAAAAGCTCACATTTGGACAAAGGCTCACCATAGTAACCTCCCACTGCCTAGAGACTCTTATCAAGGCCCCGCCCGAAAAGTGGTTATCAAATGCCCGGATCCTACATTGCCAAGCCCTGCTCCTAGACCCAGACTCAATAATGTTCAAAACCTCCTCAGCCTTAAACCCTGCCACTCTCATGCCTGACAATGACTCTGCAGTCCCCCTCCACCAGTGCACTGACCTCCTTGAGAGACAACAGAACCTTCAAGCTGACTTGTCTGATCTTCCTTTGAGCGACGCTCCGAACTATGTCACTGACGGAAGTAGGTTCATCTGCGAAGGTAAGCAAGTGGCGGGGGCAGCAGTGACCACTGAGACCGAGGTACTTTGGGCCAAAAGACTAGATCCTGGAACTTCAGCGCAACGCGCAGAGCTCATTGCCCTAACTGAGGACCTCAAGATAGCAACTGGAAAGAGGGCGAACATCTATACAGATAGCAGGTATGCCTTTGCCACTGTCCATGTCCATGGGAGAAAGGTCTTTTAACTTCAGCAGGATTGAAAATGAAGAACGCTCCCCAGATCCTAGACCTTTTGGCAGCTGTATGGCTACCACAGCAAGTGGCTGTCATCCATTGTAAGGCTCACCAAAAAGGGGATGATCTAGTCATTCAGGGAAACAATTTGGCTGACTGTGCAGCCCGAGAAATAGCTACTACATCAGAGGGGACCTCTGAGGATACAACAGCGCTATTGCTGATCCCTCAGACTTTGTCGGAACCAGTCTACACACAAGCGGACCGTCATTTTGCCTCTCAGTTGAAGGCAGAACCTAACCTCCCTGGAGGATGGTTCCAGTTACCTGATAAGCGGGTGTTACTGGCTGAAGCCTTAGGACGAGAGCTTCTTAACCAGACTCACAAGTCTACTCATCTGGGGGGAACCAAACTGGCCGAATTGTTCAGAAGCAGATTTTTTATTCCCCATCTGACCAGGATGGCCACCTCCATTAGCTCCAGATGCCCACAATGCCAACAGGTTAACTCAAAGGAATGTCAAGATTTGGAAACTACCAGATTCAAAGGAAAAAGTCCAGGTGAACATTGGGAAATTGACTTTACTGAAATGAAGAAACCTTCAGGGGCATCGATACTTATTGGTGTTGGTTGATACCTTCACTGGCTGGGTAGAAGCATTCCCTACTAGATCTGAGTCAGCTTTAGTTGTAGTCAAAAAACTCTTATATGAAATAGTCCCACGATTTGGCCTACCCTTATCTATGGGGTCCGACAATGGCCCGGCTTTCATAGCTCAAATTACCCAGAAACTTGCTCAGCTCCTAAAAGTTGATTGGAAACTACATTGTGCATATTGGCCACAAAGTTCTGGGCAAGTAGAGAGAATGAATCGAACCATAAAGGAGACACTGACCAAATTTATTCTACAAACTGGCGATAATTGGGTAAGCCTCCTTCCCTTTGCGCTCCTAAGAGCCCGCTGTACTCCCTACATTGCTGGAATTACCCCCTTTGAGGCCCTCTATGGGCGTCCGCCTCCTTTAGTTCCCAGGCTCTCGGAGAACAAGATAGCTGAACTTACTAACCAAGATCTTATTAAGTCCTTACAGGCGCTGCAGCCAATATTGACTTCTATCCACCAGCTGTTTAGACAAAAGAGCCCAGCTCCCTCGGAGGAAACTCCTCTCCATTCATCCATTGACCCCGGGACGCTGGTTCTGATTCGGCAGCGTCGTCGGGGGTCACTCGGGCCCCGCTGGGAAGGACCCTGTGCAGTGGTGCTGAGCGCACCGACCGCGGTCGGGGTGGCTGGAGGGACTGCCTGGATTCACCACTCCCGCGTCGGGCAGGTGGACGTCGCAGAGGAGGACTCTCGGGATGGATGGACTGTTCAGCAGGCTGGTGACGCCCTTGGACTGGAGCTGACTGGGGTTGGTACCTGGTCCCCTCTCATGGTGAATCCTTTAGGTGTGGCCATTTTGTTGGGTCTGTTGTTGCAGACCCGGGGAGGTTTTAGACCACTGGGTAATGGAGGCCCTTGCGACTGCGGGGGGGGGGGCACTCTGTCGTTGGGTCGATTCACTGGCTCATGTACCAGGAGTGTGGACTGTGGAAACAAAATGGCTTGCCTTGGACGGCTGTTGGGTCTCGCGGGGGTTTCTCAGAATTGGGTGTGTGGAGAGCAGTGGATTGTTCTCTACCATCCGCTGGTTTTGCCTAGACCTAGGGAAGTAGGTTTGGACCCTCAAGCCCAGGACTTACTTTGAGTCACCCACGATCCTAATCTAGCTGAGGACTGTTGGCTATGCTTAGCTCAAGGAACCCAAAGACCCTTGGCCCTTCCTGCTAACCTAACTGTGATATGCTATTGATGGCTGTAGAGGTACCCCAGGCCAACATGCTTGTTGGAATAAAACAGCACCCCTCCATGTATCGGATGGAGGGGGCCCTAAGACATAGCCACCTTGTATCATAATGGTCCTAAGGGCTAAATATGAGCTCCTTCTCACTGAATGAGCCAAAGATTTGGCTCAAGTCACAACATCAGAGGGGAATGTAACACTCTGATCAACCACTAACCACCTGCGCCGTCATCTTGTTCTGTATGCACCGCCATTTTAGATTTAAGTCCTTGTTAATAAGCCTCAGCTGTTTCTCACAGAAGTTTCCTTTTCCCTGGAATGACGCTTCACCTGCCACCCTTAATGACCAACCAGCTCACTCCCCGTGTTCTTATCAGCCTACCCACCAATCAGCTGCGTTGCTCCTCTATAAAAGTAAACTCCCTTAGTTGTGAGGCGTGCAGTCTCGAGATCCATTAACAGAGACTGTGTCGCCGGGCTTGGCAATAAGACTCCTTCACTCTTGATTGATTGGCTTTCATTTCTAAATCATCATTGCACCATTACACTCTCCATCTGATGACATATAAAGTTAATCTGCCATCAGAAGACTCTCATTAGACCTTTATCGCACACTTCCAAACTCCAAAACAGTGAGAAAAAATATTTTTGTTGTTTTCACCAGTCTATAGTCTATAATATTTTGTTGTAGCACTTCAAACTAAGACATATAAATATATAGCTGTATCAATGAAACCAGAAGAACATGCCATAAAAATTTTGTAATCCTTTCCTAGAGCTGTTAAGGTAAATTAACTTCCATAGATTATATAGTACCATAAAAGAAGAACAAAATTAGATATACAATGCAATTTAAAAGGTAGTAACAGGGTACACACAAGAATATCAGAGAGCATTGAGTAAGTGGTGTAGATGGTTAACTTCAACCTCCTATTTTTTGTATTGCCCAGGACACAAAGCCATCTGAAAATTTGACAAATTACTATGTGAGATATTGTAGTTGACAGAATCAAATCACCTGTGATTAAATCATTTGCTGACCATGAAATCCAAGAATGCCAAAGATTATTTATGTACACATATCTGTCAATTTCTTTGAGTTTGTTTAATATCTTTATTTCTATTTTAAGTTCATAATTCACCCCACACTAAAATTACAAAATATGAGTAAAATGTCATGCTGCTCTTTTCTGAATTCTGTCTTTTGTTTCCCTAAATAATAATAAGCCTACCTGTACTAGTATGTTCATTATATGGCTACATTATTTTTCTTTTGGCTTCATCAAATGACTTTTGTAACTTTTTTCAGTATGAATGCAATATAGGCAATGTGCTTTCCAACTGCATTTGTTGAAGATGGATAGCAAGTTAAGTAGAATTCATAAATAGCACAAAACATATATTGTGGTTAATAGTGTTACCCTCTTCCTCTTGTTCCTCCTTACAGACGCACTTAACATTGAGCAGCAGATTGATTAGTTTGAGTTCACTTCAGTGTCTCCGCTAGGGATTAACAATGAAGAGGATTTCAAAATTGTTAGAAGATCAGTAAAAAATACAAACAAAAAGCCTTCTTACTGAAAATCTGGTGATAAATAGTTAAATACCACATGCCTGATTTTATACTGAAAATCATGTTAGGAAAGTGTTTTAGAATATCATTACTTCATGAACCTAAGGTTTATTCATAAGAGAAAATTTCCTTAAAAATTGTTTAAATACTGCAAAATATAAGAGATATTTTTACAACTTACAAGACTTTACAGCCATTAGCTGTTGTGCTAATATCATTTGGAGGATTTTTATGTCCATATCTTGTGCTGTAAGTAACTACTTTGAAGATAATAATATGTAATGTGTTAACTATTATCATTCTCCTATTATTTTGTTACGAAATTTTATTTTTTCATAACAAATATATTTAAAAGCAGAAGCTATTGTTGTTTCCACTTTTGACAAATGAGAATACAAAATTGATAAAACTGCTTTTAGAAATAGGGAAGAATTTAGCAGGGTATGTGATGTACCTCTGAAATCCCAGCATTTGAGAGGCTCAGGTAGGAAGACTGCCATGAATTTGAAGCTAGTATAGTGAGTTCAAGGTCAGCCTGATACACATAGCAAGACCCTGTCTCAAAATAAAATACAATAATAAAATAAAGAAAAATAAAATAATATAACAAAGTAAAATAGATTAAAATAAAAATTAGAAAATAATAAAATGAAAATCAGGAAAAAAGAAGGGTCTTCCCTTTTTGATGTCCGAAAGTATAAGTTGGGCAGCAACATGAAAGGTGTTAAGACTTCTATCCAACAGTCATCTTACACAAGCATACAACATATGTGACCGAGTGAATGCCTGAGTCACTGGAGAACAGATGAAGGACAGACAGTTTTTTAAATGAACTATGGTAAAATTAAAAGAAGTCTAAACTGGTAAACTTCTGGAATCAACCATAACATTTATGCCAATGTAATTAAGTTATTTGTATAATTTTTGAAAGTAAAGCACTTTTAATAATATAAAAATTGTAAAATAAATAACTAAACCAGTTCTTGACCGTTCACGTGGCATCATTTTAACCTTCCCTCACTGTCTCTCTGAAACATTTCTCAGAACTCACTGTCTCAGTGAGCCATTATTTGGCTCAGTGTAAAGTTTCATCCTTACCACACACTTCCTCATTGCTGTGCTCTGTTATTTTTCCCAACTCTCAACTATCAGATCACATATTTTATTTATTTATCTCCTTTATATTCCATCTTCCACACTGATTTGCAAGCTTGCTGAAGTCAGTATTCTTGCAAACATATATCAGTGGGTGGAATATATAGTAGGCAATAATATATATATTTGAATGAATAAAAGAATGAATGGCATTTGGTTTGATTATTGGCAGGGGTGGAAGCATTATACGTAGCAGTCATATTTCTTTGCTGAGAATTTAACTCAAATGGAGGAGTCAAAGAAGATCTCACATTAGTACCTGCTTCATCTGACTATACTTCAATTAGAATAAAAACTGGTAAAAGATCACACAACCTTAGCAGAAAATCATATATCCTGTCTTCCACAAGATGAGCCTCTTCTTTGTTTTAAAATATGTCAGCTCTCCCACCTGCCATTTTTTTTTAACTCCATCTCCTTTTCTCAACAACTTGTCATCAGCATAGACGACCCTTTGAAAATGTCCTCTGGTGCTCTCTGGGCAGTCACCAACAAACAGTCGTGGTGATAGTTTTTTGTTGGGCTGGTAATTTGCTTGGCTTGTACGCTATTAGCCATTATACATAGCTGGAGCCCCATGTTAGCTTTCATGGTATATTTCTACAATTAAATGATCACTTGACAACATTAAAATTGTAAAGTTTTTAAATAAAACTGTGGACTGATTTCTTTCTTTAAAAGTGAAATATCTAGCACAAAGGTTTAATGTTTCTTATGGTAAAGATAAGCAGGATGATGCAGGCCTGTAATACCATCAATCAGGAGGCCGAGGCAGGAGGATTGCTATGAGTCTGGGCCAACCTGAGATACCCAGTGATACCTTTGCTCAAAACAACAACAAAAACAAAATTTTTGTTCATGTTTACCATGTTATGTGATTCCTGTGATTTGGGGGTCAGACAATGGAAGCATCTCTTAGTGTGCTTTTGGGTTGGAGTCTCCTTGAGTTTCCTTTAAACTGTAGGCTTTTGCTTTAGTTATCTGAACCTGGGGCTGGGATTAGGGCCTCTGCTTTCAAGATCATTTTCAAGGCAATTTACCAGAGAGCTTTAGTTTCTTGTGGTGTTCATGTCTGCTTTTGGCTGCCTGGGGGGTCCTCACATTGTATCTGATGGCTTTGCCCAAACTAACTGTCCCAGGGCAGAAGGAAGGAAGTAGCTTATGTCATATGTGGCCTTATCTCCACAAGTCCTATGTCACCATTTCTGCTTTATTCCATCAACTGAAAAGAAGACATTAAATCCAGTCTGCATTCAAAGGGAGGGGAGTTAAGCTCTACTTCTTGACAGTAACAATAGCAAAGAATCTTGAAAACAACCCTGACTTTGGGGTTTCAGATTTTGTAGAAACATCAAATAATTCCTTTATTTTGACCTGGGTATTGTCAGATATGTTCTATTTTATTCATATTAAAAAATCTCAGAGCTCTTTTCAGTTTATTTTCTGTATGGTATTTAAAGTAAAACTGGGAAACCCTAGTGGTTATAATTTATAAGCTTTTTTAATTAAAAATGAGTGAAAAGTATGCAGAAACCTCGTTCTCTCAGTTTTAAGAAAAATTGCTCTTGAATTTCAATGAAGCACAAATTCCACTCATTATTCATTGCTCTCCAAGTCTCTGTGAGCCTGAAAGCTGGCATATACTTGTATACACCAGCTACTGTTTAGTGCAATTATTTCCTTCTTTCCTGGTTATGCAATTTTATCATTACTGAAGGAAATTTTCTTTCTAAGCATTTATAACTTCAATCAATGATAATCTTCTGGATAGTGGTGAGGTTTCTGAGTTTGACTTTTTTATTGCATTTTTATGACAATAATAGTCACTCATAGCAGGAGGCAGTTACCACCACCCCCACTCCATTCTCAAAGATAAAGGGAGGTTCTAAAGGAGGTGAAGCCTGAACACAAGGCCAGAGCTTACTAGGAAACTTTTAATGTTTCCTCCATGCATCTCTTTCATTAGGCCATTTGTATTGTAAATCCTTGCTAAATGTATTTTGATATATCTAATTAGTATATTGCCATTAAAGGCTCTAGTATGTTTTCTTGTAATTAATTTGTTATTTTAGGGCTAATGAAATATGAGATGATATATATATATATATATATAGAGAGAGAGAGAGAGAGAGAGAGAGAGAGAGAGAGAGAGAGAATCAGATCTTTTTTAAACATTTATTTCAGTAAAACTCATGGTGCCATCAGTCCCATCAGTCAAAACATTTACCTTCACTTTTAATATGCTCATCCCTTCCATAAGAGGATATGCAATCTCCTTCCATGTCTTTAGTTGCCCTGTCATGCCTGCTTCAGTGGTCTGAATTCCCTCAAAATGTTTAACTTGCATGGGCAGTTTGACTTTGGCAAAGAGCCAGGATCTATACAACACCAGTTGCAGTGATGACCATGGATGAGGATGTAGCGTAATGTGTCATGAGCCTCCCTTCCACTGGATGACACTTGGCAACAACATTCACTGAGTATTTGATCACATCTCTCATAAAGACATTAACAAAGATTTCCAATGTAGCTTCAGAAAGTGTTAGGAATGATGAGTGTGCTCAAAGTGAGGGTGAGTATTTTGAAGGGCATTAATGGTCATATTTCTGTTAGTAAAATGTTTTTTAAATTAAATATTAACATATATTTGATATCTCCTCATATATAATCATTCACATATTAAAAATTTTTATTTTGTTCAATGTTTGATTACCAAGAAGAGTTCATGTTATAACAAGTTTACAATGCTTGCATGATATAAACATTATGATTTCACACAAACTTTCTTCTATTTTGTTGACTCAGAGAATAAAATTCACTAGCTGTATTTTGCTAAAATGGACTTGATTCATTTTTGAAACTGTACTCATAGCATAGATTTTTGAAATTATAGCATTCATTTCTTACACAGAAGAGGATTAGTAGTATTCATATTAAAAGAAATAAACCTTAAGTCTTAAATATTTCACTAAGGCTATGAATTTCATAATATAACATGTCTACTATATAAAATGGTCAAAAATACAATGGCTTTCCTTAAAATTATTATGACTGAATTTTGAAATGTTTTCTCTGATTTTTTTATTTGTTTATATTGTCCACTAGTTTGAATTGATTTCACAAATACTAGAATTCAATTTTTAACAACATAATGAGAATTTCTTTTCAACCACTTTAAAACACTTAATCTATGTTTATTCATATTCAGTGATTTAACATATGTGAAAAAGCACATAAAACAAAATTGCCATGTCAACTTGGCAAGGTTGAATAACATAAATTATACTTTAAAATTTTGTAGGATTTATAGGACAATTATAAATGAATTTCTCCTTTGCCCAACTGTAACATACAACCTGTAGTGTGTAACTGTATGTGTGTAGCTTCCAGACACACACAATGAGAAGAACATCAACATAATGCTGCAAAAACAGCACAAGAATTAAAAAAAAAACAGAAAAAGAAAAAAAGAAAAGGAAAGAAAATTGGAGATTAATTTTTAAAAAGTGATTGTTTTCTTACAAATTTGTTTTTCAACTAGAAAAACAATTAAGAAAAACTCCAATTCTAAGAAATAAGTTGCAAAATACTATTAACAAAAGCAATAGCTTAACAACAATTTACAAAAAATCTACAGCACAGAAAGCCACTGAAATGCCTGATGGAGTGGCATCAGATGCCTAGACGTGTCTAAATAAAGTTAGCATTCATAGATCAAATTAAGCGACATAAGATTTTAATTTTAAGATATGCATGAAAATTTTTTAAAAAGTACATGCACATATATTTTAAGTAATTCTCACACAGTGCAATATAGGCAGATATACTGAATATACATATTTTCCAATTATAAAATTGACAGAGACCATTTTATTACTGGTTAATACAATCTCATTTCCCTTTCAAAAGAAAGAGGAAGATTTATTTTCTTAAGTAATAATTTGAAGGCCTGAACATTTTTTACTTCATTCATGTTTTGTTCTGATCAGAAATCAGAAGTGTTATGGTTTAGGTCTAGATGTCCCCCAAAGCTTCAGGCAGTCATAGGTGGGGCTTTTCAGATGTGGCTGGATCTATAGTGTGCAATGCTGGAATTAAGTGTGTGATGTTGGCATTCAGGGTATGTGATGACTAAATAAGTCCACTCACTGGTTTGGCTTGATTCTGGGAATCATAATGGGAAGGACCATCCTAAGGGCATGTAGACAAGACAAAATGTAAGGGACAGAGTAAAGGCTGTATTCCTCACTTGCAGCTTCACTACTGTTGTGCTTGCTCCCTTGCTGTCTTCCACCTACCAAAAACTGTTTCTTCTCTGCCATGCCACCCTGCCTTGGAGTCAGCCAACTAAGAACTGAAACCTTTAGAAATTGTGACTTACAATAAACCTTTCTTTGCTTAACTTTGGGTGTCAAGTGTTTTGTCTCAGTGACAAGGAATGTAGCTAAGACAAAAGGTGACACAACACATATCTTTGTTTTGTCTAGAAAATAATTTTCAAATATTCCTTCATTACAGTCTGCTTGTAAATGAATATGCTAATTCACTCCAAGAATAAAAAATTCACATTAAATCTGAGAAATGATGAGACTCAAACGATTGTAGAATGTGGAATTCATTTAAAGACCTAATGTATTACCAACAGAATTAAACTTTAAAAAATATATTCAGTTTGACCTCTTATAAATAGCACTTTTTAAAAGTCATAACAATATTTGAATTTGCAAATATAGAGTCAGTTTTCTCACTTCCTGTAACAAAATAAAACATTGTGATTCTGTGGAATATTTAATCTTCATGTGTTTGGCGAACATGAAATTTGCTTGAAAGCTCACTGCTCTCGAAATAAAAATACAATCATCTCACCAAACATTATATCTTTACACTCTCACATCTTGTCAAAAATTTGGACTATCTTTTTAAATGACAACTCAAAAATTAACTTGTGGTACCACTTCAATAGAGATTATTTGTTATTTGGAAAACCACACATCACTGTTAGCTCCCTAGTAATCTTTTGCAGTTTCCTAGCACTTTTTTTTTTCCAGAATACCACATACAAAGAATAAAAATGACACTCAAATCAATGAAACTGTACTCATTCCTATATATGGAGAAGCAATGGAAGGATTATTGTTTGAGATTAACAATGCCATTCATTGATCAGATGGTCCCTTTTCACTTATATTTTGAAATATACACAAGGTCCCTACATTTTATAGCAATGAGGTAGAGCACAGAAAAGAATCATAAATAATACAAGTCACAGTAAGCCAAGAATAAGTAAGGGTACAGGTGGAAATGCCAACAGTACTAAGTCCTTGATCTGGGTTTATCAGACTGTTTTCCAAACTTAAAAAAAAAAAAGAAAGGAAATGAATCTCATAAAAATGTGTAATTTGAATGTGCTCTTGATGTTAATAGAGTAGTAACTTAAGTAACCTTTAACAGGTCATAATTAATCAAACTCCAATCAATAAGAAACACCTTAGTTATAGAATCATTGCACTTACCCATGATAGTTAAGGCCGTAGCTTTTGTTAATTCTTCTTTCATTGACTCTATTACTTCCAAATTACCACCATCCAAGTTGCATCTATTTATGGTTCCATTTCCTGAACTGATCCAATAAAGCTTGTTTTCCACATAGTCTATTGATAGACCTGTAATTAAATTGTACAATTTAAAAATAATATCAGTCACTTAAACTACAATATTTACCTAGCATCACTGTATTGGAGGGGAGAAAATCAGTTGAAAGTTTAGAATTTTGTCTTAAAACATGAGATGTGACTAACAGGAAAACAGAGATACAATGCCCTAACTGACTGGTAAACATTATATTTTTATAAGCACTTAATATATATCTCTGTTAACTATCAAAACTATCTTATGACATTGAATGAAATGATAGCTGAATTTTGCAAATAAGTAAAATAGAGCAGGTAAGAAACCTTCATTATCAAGTGCACATATATCTAACTAATGCAATGCTCAGCAAGATTAGGATTGATTTTGTAACAGTAATTATGAGGTTCTATGAATGCCTCTAAAACCCATAACTACTTGTAGACAGGCACATGTGGACAGATACACAGGCATACAAAGCAGTGGGCTACTCCCTAATATCTCACTCAGAAAATAAAGGGAACAATCCACAAATAGTTCCTCTACTTAAAAAGAAGAAGATGATGAAGAAGGAAGAAAAGAAGGAATTAAGAGAGGAAAGGAAGTTTGGAGAAAATAATGAGAGTCAAGTCCACAGAATTTCACATGTGTCTAAACAATTCTCAACTACAGTGAGTTTTGGGCTGGAGGGTATCACTGATTTGTTAGAGGACTTTTAATCAAGTAGAAATAATCCAACAACTTATCAGCTTTTTCCTGAGTTTTGGTATGCTCTGCTTTTAGATGTCTGGAGGATTCATACCAAAAATCACAATTTTCCAAAATTATACATTTCAGGGATGTAGTTTTTATATTTTTTGATGATCAATGTGGGTGGTTAGCTTTAATTACTAAGGAAAAATAGTCAAATAAAAAAATCACTGCATTCCTATTTCATGGTGTGGTATCTTCAAGTTGAAAGTCAGCATTTGATTATTTATAAGAGAATGTTTGGTTATTCTGCAAGAACTGAAGCCATCTTGGTGCTATAAATCTTAATTTAGGTCACTTAATTTTCAGAACAAGTAAGTTACATTGCCTTCTGCTTAACTGTCTGTCTAAAGGATAGCAATAAATAATACTTCACTATAGATTAATGACACAAATTATCACATCAAAATTTGTGTTGCCACATTTTTTATCAAGAATTCAGTGAACAGATATATTTTAAAATTCAGCTTATTCATGTCTGTGGATACTCTAAATTGCATCTCTCAATCAAACTAAACTACCAGAGAGCTGCATTTTTAAATTGTTGTATCTTTGTCTCTCCCTGGTTCTTTTGCTAAACTGAGCTTTGGCATTGTGCCTTCAGTTTGAATGAATGATGATATAAGATATAGCCATAGGAAACCTTCTGTTACACTCCTAGAAAATAGTGTCTGAAAGCAGTACATCATACAGTGTGACCTCTTTATCCAAGGACCCATGGGAGAGATTTTTTTTAGGGCACTGTGCCAGAAAAAGCTGTATGTGGAAACATAAAATTTTAACTGATCATATTTCTCCCTTTTCTTTGGCTGCAAGGAAACTGGAGTCAGATTTGTGTGACCCATCTCCAGTAACTGAAAAGGCATTACATTTGCACTATTAGCTTTAGCCCTGACTTTGAGAGACTAATCTATCATTTAGTTTCATTTGGATTATTGAAATCAGTATTGTCTATCCTTTCTTAGGAAATGCATTTGTTTAAGTTTCCTCAACTCCTTTTTGGGAGGATACACATTCAGACTGAATGTTGCTGACCACAAATTAACCTACAATGTCCGAACTTTCTCGTTCACCAAATAACCTGCAGTTTCTCTACTCCAATATATGTTGTGTAAAGCAGAATTAAACAGCAGGAATGTTGCAGAGTTTGAGCTATTAGACTCTTGAAATCTTTGCTTCTGGACTATGAGGGCACACAGGAAAGGACTTGTGCCATTGCTTACTATGCAACAGAGAGAACCAGGGAGAGACACTGAATAAATGGATTGCTTACATGCACTAGGAAAACTATGATTGTCCTAAAGAAGTTCTCTCTAGTAAAGTTCTTTCTTTCTTTCTTTCTTTCTTTCTTTCTTTCTTTCTTTCTTTCTTTCTTTTCTTTCTTTCTTTCTTTCTTTCTTTCTTTCTTTCTTTCTTTCTTTCTTTCTTCCTTCCTTCCTTCCTTCCTTCCTTTCTCTCTCTCTCTCTCTCTCTCTCTCTCTCTTTCTTTCTTTCTTTCTTTCTTTCTTTCTTTCTTTCTTTCTTTCTTTCTTTCTTTCTGGTTTTGGTTTTATTCTATTTTGTTGTGGTGAAACACAGGTCTCACACATGGGACCTTGCTCTTGTTAGCAAACCCTCTACCAACAAGCCACACTTCCAGACCTGCAAGTGAAGTTCAAGTATCCTCACAGCGGAATTTTTTTCATATTCTCCTTACACCAAATACTATGACAAATAGGGAGAAACAGTAGTGATTCAATCGATCTAATATTTAAAATGGCTTAGATTTATACTTCAATTTTAAAATTGCATACTTTTATAGTTTAAAATGTCACAAGAAAAAAATTCAAACTTCCTAAATTTATCTATACAAGCATATGATAATTGTCACCTATTCCCTACACGTTTTTGTTTTTCTACATGTATACATAATATCAAATATAACATTTAGTGTATGTAGAATATTCAGTATATATTCAATATACCTATTGCATATTGAATATACATGTATATATGCATGTTGAATATATATTGAATATTCTTTGATGTATTTTTCTCAGGTTTCATCAAGCAGAACTGAAACATTGTATAAATTCTAGCATAAATTTAAAGACATTAACAAATATGTTTTATATATACAACAATGTAAGTATGTTTGGTCATGTTTAGCAAGTCTTTTAATATTTTTCTGCATTATAAGATCTGTTCACTTCACTACTGTCACACATTTAAGTACTGCTATTACTGAAGAATTAGTAGGTGTATATCAATTTCTGATTAAATCTCTATTGTATTTAAAAAGATAAATTATTAAAAAATAAACAACTGGTTGTTTAGTGAAATTAAAACTACTCAAAGATGTTAGAATACTAAATCAGTATCTATGAGAAAACAGGTTAAGTTAGCACATTTATAAGACTGTCCTGTAACCATTGCAAAGAAAAATATCTATGCCTGTCCTGAGGATCCTTTGAGGATTCATGGAAGTTTGAAAACTTTAAAAGTACTGTAAAATTTGTCTGATAAGCACACTAATAGTAAAAGTTTATTTCTATAAGGTATATTTTTTAGAATTTTTAAAATTACCTGTATCTAGGTAACAAATAAGAAAAAATTTAGGTCAAGTAATGTGATAAATAAATGAAAGAAAACGAAGTCACTATCTAAATCAATTTTTTTTTTTTTTGGTACTGGGGATTGAACTCCTGACCTCTCTCTTGCCAGGCAGGCACTTAAGCCACTGAGCTAAATCCCCAGCCCTAAATTAAAAATTTTTAATAAAAGAAAAATCCACCTTCTTATCCCTCTTTTCTATTGTTGTAAAAAGTTAACCTACCTGCTTTAATTCTTGTAAATCTTACTTTAAGCCAAATAATTTTCACAATATATTATTTTGGTGTGTCTCATTTATGTCTTTATAAGTGACTCAAAATTAAATCAATGTGCTATGCAACATGGAATCTAAATTGTGAAAGTATTAAAAAAGGAACCTTAAAAATTAGGATTTCATTGAGATGGTTACCTCTTAACATTTTCTATCACATACCAAATTTCACTTCAAAATTCTCATAGCTGGCTGTGAATTATAATTATCTGTAAAGCCCTTAAAAATAGTGATTGCTGGGTCTCACTCAGTAATTAAATTCTAATTTAAATGGTTTATTCAAGTAACCTGTATAAGGTTTTCAAATTTTTTCCAGGTAATTTAAGAATACACAATTGAAAAGTTTTTAAAAACACAATATATTTACCATATGTCTAACTTGAGCTTTTAGTAAATTCAACTATATCTTTGAAATTTTGCTAGAACAAATGTCATCATGGTGAAATCTTTGAGAATAAAGGGCACCAAAAGAGTTGCTCTAAAGAAAAAGAGTCAACATTAAAGTGTAGATGATTAATTTGTACAACTGTTGACAAATATAATAAATAACTTTAAAGTTTCTAGATGCAGTAATATCTTCATCTGATACAACATAACTCAGAGATTCTAAAAGTTATAGAAACTTGCTGTCAAAATATGTTTACTCAAATAATTGTTTTCAAAATTCTCCATCTTCTACTATACCTAAATAAGAGTTATGCTTTGAATTCTCTGAAATGAAGATCATTTCAGAGTTCATCAGGATGGCATGATTATTTCTGGGGCGACTGCTTCAGAAATACTAAACCTGGAGCTCTGATGTGGATTGTTATTGTATGAGAAGGTAGTGTGAGGCAAACTGTACATTTACTATTTTCTTTGTGTATTTTATTTTTATTAGTATGTGTCTGCAGTACATAATGATTACATGGGGAGTTGGTACATATTATAGCTCCAAATAAACTTAGATTTGCTTAATATAAATGATAAATATGCTGAGACAATCCACAGATTCTCTATATTCCATCACAATCTTGTATGAGGACAAATCTAATGGGCCACTTATCAATTACCTGATGTACATGTCTCTGGAAGGCTTATCCTGGATGCAGTCACTTCAGCACTGTGATGTGACAAGCAAAAGAATACCTGCCTCATGTTATAGTGCCTGGCATAGAGGAAACATTCAATAAATGCAAGTTATTTATTATTAGTAGAAGAGTTTTATTTCTTATATTCTCCTTTGAGATAAAATACTATTTTAAAACATATAACCATGTTTTAGGAATCCATGTAATGAATAATTTTGCAAAATGTTATTAGAAGTAGATTATTTTTCATAATTATATGTAATATTTCTTAGTTATAAAAAAGCACTTCAGAATTAGTAATGTTTGCTTTGTGAATGGTGATAGAAGGTATGCTTCCTTTTGGAAGAAAATATCTGCAACTTATGAATCAAACAGAAGGCAAGTTATCAATAAAGGAATTATCAAAATTTAACAGTTTAAAACATTCAATTAAAAAATGAGCTAAAATATGAGTTGGAAAAAATATATAGATTGTAAATAAGGACATGAAAAGATATTCAACCATCACAGGATTTTTTGAATCAAAATTACAATGGTTTACTACTTACATAACTGTTAGAATGACTAAAATAAAAAATAGTGAGAACAATAAATTATGACATACAGAAAAATAGAACACTATCACATTAGTATAAAATAATATATCCATTCTGAAAAAATTATCCATGAATTTTTTATAAAGACTATTATTTTCATAGGACCTGGAAGTTGAATTCCTCAGAATGTTTTCCAAGTGAATGAAAGACACATTCACACAAAAACTTTTACACAAATGATTACAGTAATTTGACTTGTAATAGTCCAAAACTAAGAATCATCCCAGATGTCCTTTAATCGTCAAAGGAGATTGGTTAATAAACTCTGATGTAATTATATTACAGAATATTACAGAGCAATAATAAAGGAGCAAACTTGATACACTGAAACAATTGCAATTATTCTCTAGGGAAATATATGGAGAGAAATAAAGTTACTGTTAAAAGGTCACATTCTGTATAATTCTAGTTATAAAACACTTTAAAGTGATAACATTTTTGATTTAGTAAGCAAACCTGTAAAGGACATGGGGTGATCACAGTGTGGTTATAAAAAAACAACACGAAAGTTCATTGTGGTGTCAAAATTATTCAGTATCTTGATGGCAATGGATTTAGAAACCTACATGCGTTAGGCACTGTATATTATTAAGCTGTGCATACCTTTATATGCCAACACACACATGAGTAGAAGTGAAACATGAAATCTGAGTAAAACTAGCGGATTGTATTATGGTCAATAACTAGTTATGATACTACACTATAATTTTTCATGTTCCAGTTGGAGAAAATTGAATAAAGACAATAATTGAGGATCTCTCTATTATTTTAATAAGTTCACTGAACTCTAAAATTATTTCAATAAATGTTTCACTTTTAGAAAGCACTTTAGTCCATCATAAATTGAGTACATTGCCCTTATTTTAACTGATCTGAGTTTTTCCAGGAAATCGTCTTTTTCAATTTATTCTGCCTTAAGAAATCATTAACAGCATGTTGAGTTTCCTAACTAAATTATCTCATCAAATTAGATTTCAGAAACTCTTTCTTCCTCCTTCATACAAACCACCGTACCTACAGGCAGTTTACCCCATATTCCTACTTTCGGGTGATTAGCGGCAAATATTATTTGCCTTCTAAAACTAACAGGGAAAAAGAAAAAAAAGTGAGAGAAGCTGAAAGATCATATTTGACAGTTTACTTCTTGTGAAGTGTTTTATTCTAAAGGCATTTGAAAACATTAAGTACAGTTTTGTAGATTGTCAAAACTATATTTTAATAGCTTGATAAGTAAAATAGAACAATTGTAAATCACTATCTTATGCCGTTTAAGTATTTTAAACTTGTATTTTCTAACAATATAATGTGAAACATTGTCATATGCTAGTTACCCTTCAAATATGTTAAAAGGAGAAAGGAACACCGGATTACATGAGAGTCAAGATAATTATACAGCTAACTTCTATTTGTTTCTTGAAGAAAACATTTTGTGCTAATATTGTTTAGGTGAAATAACATGCCTATATCCTCTACTCTGAGTAACTACTAGGAAGACAACAATATACAATATGACTGTTTCAATAATCTGTTTTAAAACTGAGTTTCACTGCTTATGCTTTTTGTTCTGTTTAGAACAAAAAATATTAAAATTTTTAAAAAAATAAAATACTATTTTTATACATATACATGTCTCTTGCTCCTAATTTTTTTTTTTTTTTTGCTTAGAATTTCCTTTTGTCATCTCTTTAAAGACAAAGTATATATTTTCCACAAGGTCCTGTCAAAATTTTATATTACCACCAATTTGTCAACGATACTTCTCAGTATTGTGGTTTTCTGGACTTTCATAGTGTCTTCTGGTATTTTTATTCTGTTTGAACATACCAACCATAAACAATATTAAAGGTGTTTTGGTCTTTTTAAAATGTACTAAGACCTTCTTCAAATAACTTGTAGCAGTCGCTGTGAATGTTCCTTTCACTAGACAATGATCTTAGTTGGGAGAACGTTTAAGTGTTCAATTATAGCCGATGGGGGGGTTAAATTATTCAGTTGTAGTGGAGGGAGGTACAGCACAGAGGCACAGCACCTGCCCGGCAAGCATGAGGCCCTGAATTTGATTTCAATTACCAAGGAAGGAAGGAAGGAACGAAGGAAGGAAGGAAGGAAGGAAGGAAGGAAGGAAGGAAGGAAGGAAGGAAGGAAGGAAGGAAGGAAGAGAATCCAGTGGCCTTAAACTTAGCATACACTTCTTAGTCTTTCCTAAATAATAACCATTTCTTGCACTTAATATTCAAAAGAATGAGTAAATGAATAATCATCACACTTAAGAAGAATAGATTTAAATTACTTATGGATATTCATAATTATAATATTGTTTTCCATGCATTAATCTTGTAGTATTAACAGTTCCATTATATATATTTACATATATAATTTTATATAGTAATTGTTCTTCATAATTTTTAAATAGTAATGCAATGTAATAAGTATAAATAAATAATATTATTGCATTACATTGAGAAAAATATGCTATACTTTTCTAAACATTTCTTTACAAAAGTAATATACCTTAGATTAGTCCAATGGGTAATAGTTCTTATGAGTCAAAATCTAATACTGTACATAAGCTGGACTGATTAAGAGATGTTTGGTAGATTTCAAGGTTCCACTAAGGCAATAGAAATACATGTCTTTTGATTGGAATCCCATTAAAAGACAGAGGGAAATAAATAAATAAGTAAATATGTGTACCCTGTATTCTTAAAAAGTAAACCATGAAAGGTAAAGCTGATTCACAAGCCAAGTTGCTTTATATGAGGTTTAAGAGATAAACTTTATACCAAGATGTTATAACATGGAAATTGATTTATACAATAAATTAAAATCTTCTGTTATGAAAATTCTCTAAGCCTTTAATGTATCCACCACTGAGAAATAAACTGTAATTGAGAATATTTAGTTCAACAACAGAATAAATGGGATGTTGATTTGTATTTAACAAAAATAGGGTTATTCAGCCCTATGCTGATGGCTACGATTACTGACTTTTTCATGATACACACTCATAAAATTCCAAGCTGAGAATTATGATAAAATTATCCTTTTTTTTTTTTGTATGGAGAATCAAACTCATGGCCTCGCCCTTGCTGGCTGGCACTTGTGCCACTGAGCTATAGCCCCAGTCCAAGATTATCTATTTTATTCATTTACAGAATTTCTATTTCAGGTTTGTTGCCATATGAATTTAAGAGAAAATAGGCAAAAGAAATCAGGGATTTATAATAAAAATTTTAATTCCACAAATGAGAAAGCCTAGTGTGCCATTGACACTGGCATTTATAACTAATATGTAAACATTCAAAAATAATTAATTGTGAGGCACAACTGGCGCAGAGGTAAAATTGGCTCATCGTACTCCTGGCTCCTTGGAAAAGTGAGCTGCTGCCTCCTAATTGGGGCCACATTTTGCAAGAGTAGCTGCGATCTTGGCTTTTCTCTTTCCTACTTTCTGTGCTTGAAAGAATACCAAGTTTAATCCCTGCTCTTTGCTTGAGGTCAGGTATTTACTATATGAAATCAATATATCTGGTCACAGCATAATTGTAAAGATTTAATACAGCTCTGGAAGCATATGAATTTGTTTTTGAATCCCAATTATATCATTCATCACTGGTGATTTTTCTCAACAAACCTCAATTTCTGAATTTATAAAGGGAAGATAAGAAACGAAATCACAGTGGAGTGCTATTCTGTGAGAAAGAAAGGTAAACCAGAGTCATTTGTAGGAAAATGATATGCTTTGATGTCATAATGTCAAGAGAAATAAATCAGACACACAAGTTAAAATCTAACATAATGTTTCTTATAGAAGAAAACCCAGAGTAAAAATAAAGAGTCTATAACAGGAGTTAAAGTCATTTTGTACTGCATACTTTCAAAAATTGATGCTATAAACCTAGGTCTGAGAGCATGATCATTTGTTGTCTACTCATCAGCTACACAGAATGAAATGCAACACAAATCCATACTCAGATCATCGAATATCCCTTTCCACTAGCAATTTTTATTAATATCTCAGATTCACAAGAGAATCTTAACTAAAATGTGTGAACAAAATTTTTTTTTGGTACCGGATATTGAACAAATCTTGAGTGTATTCAATTCACTAGGAGTCTCTTAATAGATAATAAGAAATAATATTCATTTCAGTGAGTAAAAATTTACTGAAGATCTACTTATGTGTCATATTTGCAGTTGTGAGACAATGACACCATAATAAATCAAGCAAATATGGTTCCTGAGTTTTACATATTGATGAAGCAGTTATTTCTCAAGAATTCAGCAAACAAATGAAAAGTTAAAAGAATTAAGCATTGAAAGCAGAAATACTTGGTGCCAAATGTCTGTCTTAAGAGACTTTGGCCTAGTCAGAAAGATCAAGTAAGGTTTATCGAAAGAAGGAAATAACACTTGATTTATTAGATAGAGAAAGTGAACTACAGTAAAGAGTAATTTGTGAAAATATAGTTAGTGGAAGAAGCCCAATAACTAAATGAGAATCAAAGAAAGAAAATGTGACTGACATGAAAAGATTTGGTGCTATTGCTTTTAAATTATAAACTCCATGAAAATGATCCACAACTTTTTCTTCCTATTATTACATTATCGTGGCTCACATCACCATCACTATCATCATAATCAATTATTATTTTATTGTTATCTTTTCACATTACTGAAACCCAACTTTTTTCTTTTTGTTTCTTTTTCTTCAAGATTCCTATATATGAACAAAGTTTTGTATTTTTTTCAGTGAGATATAAAATCACAAAATCAGTATTATGTAGTCTCCTTTGTATCATCTTCAGTGCTCAGCACAACGCCTTAATCTAGGAGATACTTTCTACATGAACTCAGATCTAAGAAATGCTGAATATGGAGTTATTAATTCCTACAATGTTTGTCTCTCTCTTCTTTGGCTAAAAAGAACACATTGCCATAATTTACATAGCAACCAATATCAAATCATAGGATAAGTTCAGTATGATAAAATAATTTACCACCCTCCATTCAGAAAGCATGATTCGTGCATTTTGTTCACTTACAATCTGTCTTCAATAGAATTTTTTTTTTCTGATTCTAGGGGATCATTTATCAAATCTATTTTAGATCAATATATACAAAACCTTCATTTGGGTATATATATATATATATCACATATACATGTATCTATATCGGTGAGTAAATAAGGAAAAGTTTGTCTTCAAATCTAATGATCAATGTTATGTGTCAATAAGGCCAGGTTGTGATCCATAGTTTTTCAAGTAAACCCTAATTTAGGTGCTGTCTGGAGGTGTTTTCTAGATATGACTACAATCTGCAATCAGATAAATTTTAGTAATGAAATTATCCTCAAAAATCTAGACAAGACTGATTCAGTGAGTTAAACATTCTTAAAAACCAAACCCAGGTATCCTTGAGTAAGAAGTTTAGTCTGTGCCTGCAGGCTTGGGCCCTGCTTGAGAGTACAGTCTGCCCCAGGGTCTCAGAGGTGCCTAGCCAGTCTCCAGAAATTCATAAGCAAATCCTCGCAATACATTATACACACACACACACACACACACACATGCACGCACGCACCACATCACACACACCACACATAGAGAGATTATTTTTACAAAGGATATTCACATATACCTAAAAAATGAGTAAAAAACAAAAGAATGAGTAAAAACAAAAGAATCTATAAAACACATGAAGAAAACCTAAAAATCACAATTTACTGTGCATATTAACATAGTTTTCCTATTCCATTATCTTCAATGACATAAATTTATTATTTCAAGAAAATTTTACCTAAGAAAATAAAAGTAGTAGATATTGTTATTCATTTCAGGAAGTTCCTAAAAGTTGTATCACTCCTTCAGCAAAAAACCAAAAAACAAAAAACAAAAAAACCCCAAGCAAGCAAACAAACAAAAAAAAAATCAAACAATCAGATGATTGTTTATACCTCAGGAGTATTTGATTTACATTTTCTCATAATTTTTGTATATTCACCAATGCAAAATTATTGGGTATTAGTCCTTACTCAACTATAGCAAGCTCTTCAATTGAAGGCCCTGATGTTTTACATCAGACATTAAAATTTCAATTACTCTTCTGATTTTGTCATTATCTTTCTGAAATACTAAGACTCAGGTTAAGTTATTGCTTTTGCTTGCCACTATAAACAAAGAGCTCAGCTTTGTCTAAACAACAGTTTGGGTAATATATCGAGGAGCCTATATTCAACATGGAAAATAGAAGATAATAATATTCATTCACTATAGAAAATTGAACATTAACATGATTTTATTAAATTTAATTTGAATTTTTGTGGTAGTTAGAAATGAACTCAAGGCCTTCATATTAAACTACATCTTCTGTCTTTGTTTGTTAACTGGCTTATTATTGTTGTTATTACTTTTCTTTAGATTCAGAGTCTCAGTCACTAAGTTGTTTAGTTTGGGTTCAAATCTAGGATCTTCCTCTAGCAGCCTCCCAATGTGCTAAAATTATAGGGATCCATCACTGTGCCCACTTAGAATATTTTTATTAAGTGTGCAACACATTGTAATAATATAATCAGAGTCCCTTTGATAAAATGAAACTTTTCTTTCAAATGTTCCTACTGCCTCTTCTCAAAGGAAAAATAATATAGGTGATTTTTTTATTTAATGTTATAAATAGATACATCCATATATAACAGCTACTAATGATTTGTGTTTCATTTTGAAATTATACTATCATACTATCTGATTTTGCTGCTCAATATGCTCAATGCTTTTGAGATGAACATGCTGCATTTGTTTACTCACTATCTTTTCATGAAGATTTAGGATTGTTCCTAAATTTTTAATAGTGTGATGAACAGTGATATAATTAACTTGTTTGTGCTGGTTTCTTGAAGCACATAAATAGAATTCCCTAGAATAAATAGATATGAAATTGCTGCAATATATATTTCATATGAACCTTATACCTCTATATAACCCCCAAAATGTAGAGCTAATATCTCTGATATACTCATGATAAAATGGAGCCCTAAGAAAAGTAAGAGAATTATTAAAGTCACAGCATTAATAAGCATCACAGCAAGAATTCGAATCCAGATTTGTGTCACTCTCTAAAGAATTTGCCCCCAGTTACACTGTCTCTCAGACACAGTGTAAGGCAGGTTTGCAATAATATGGAAATGAAGTTTTCACCGGTTTCTAGGTGCCTAAAATTGTGTTTTTCCTCTTCTACTTAGACCCTGAACAATTTAATTGACGTAGTTTTGCAATTAAGTATGAAAAATATTTATCAAAGAAGACATTTGTGACTCTCTTAGTCACTGTTTCACAACAGAGACACAATAGCCATTATGTACAGCTTACAAGAGGAGAGGGTTATTTTGGCCTGCTTTAAGTCCATGGTTGGCTATATCCAACTCAGGATGTCACAAGGCAGCAGAGGCTGGGGAGGAGAAGCTGCCTGTATCATGTCAGTAGGAAGCAGAAAGCCAAGAGAGGAGCTGTGGAGGCAGATACACTCTCCCAGTTGATGCCCCCTCTTCCAAACAGGCCCCACTTCCTGACGATAAGCTCCTCAGTGGACTAAGTCACTGTGAGTACAGTGCCCCTATGATCCAGCTACCTCACAAAAGCCTCGCCTGTGAGCACATCAGGCTCTGAGAGGACACCTATGTCTAAACCACATCAGTGACCTGCCAGGACAGAACCTTTGCTCTGGGTACAGAGCTGGGAAACAACAGAGGCAGATGGGGCATGTTGGGACAACCCTGTTACCTCAGCACTATAGGAAGCTGAGGCAGGAGGACTGCAAGTCTGCAATTTAGAAACTTCAGAACACCCTGTCTCAGTATAAAAAATATTATAATGGTGGAAAATGTTGTTCAATGTCAAGGCCATGAGTTCAATTTCCGATTCCAACAAAACTGACAAAATTATACTAAACTAAACTAATCTAAACTAAACTGAAACTAAAATAAAGAACCAAACTAAACTTCTTGATCTACTCCTCAATGGGCCTAAAATTAGGAAGGATTTTTAAGGAAGAGTTCTGTGTGATGGAATACAACAGGTTGGGTGTTTGCCACAGAGCACCCAGCTTTTGGAAACATTAAACAGTAAGATGACTTGTTACCTTTCTATAGGGACCACACAGTCTCCCATGTTGAAGTTAAGATAATACTGACCTTATGGCCTGATTAATAAAACTAGTTAGCTAAAGAAAAGAAGGTTAATAGAAGGCACTTGTAAGTAGCACCCATTTGTAATTTTATTTTATTTTAAGAGGTCTTTCTAAATTATCCTGGCTGTACTACAACTTGAAAAATGCGTGCTGGGCCTCCCAGAAGATGAACTTGTAGGCTTATGCCATCAAGTCTGACCTTATTGAGCATGTGAAGAACAGCAAGAGAAAGGTAAGATCCAGCTGTCCTTTAGTCTTTTGGTGGTGGCATCTAAAAGTATAATGTATATAATTTAAACTTGTTTATTTCTCAAGACTTGCAACCCTAGCATAATATAGGGTTAAATTTAGGGTCATATTTGCATAACAATTGGAACCATCCATGTGGTTACATATATATCCTTACCGGGTTTGTATGAAATCTATTTAGTTTATTCTTCACTAAACGCACAGTCAATACCACAGACAATTCAAATTCTAATCTATTGCACCTATTGTATAAAGTATGGCTACTACCGATAGGTTCTATTATTAAAGTCAGATGTTTTTTCCTTGTGATATTTTCTCATTCCATTTTCCTTGATTGTATAGATGAAAAAAAAAAGCATTGTCAAGCTACCAGTTATTTGTTTAAGATTATGGCATTAGAGTTAGTTACCGTGAACTAACACACTTTAGATTCCTGTGACCCCTACGAAAAACTAAAAAGAAAGTTGTGACACAGTCATGAAATAGTCAGAGACAAAGGTAAGGATGGAGATGGGCAGAATCCTAAACTCTCAGTTTACTACTTATTTTAAGCAAGAATTGTATTTTCTTCTGGGAGTCAGGGACTTAAAAGCTATTTTTGCTGAAACTGTGACTCTGCATTAGAGCTTACAGATGTCCGTTATACAACCAGCAAAGCACTATTTCACGATCTCTAGCACTCCAGTGTACCAGCCAATCCCTTAAAAGCTGGCTCCTACCTAGCAGGTGAGCCAGTTTTACGCACTTCATCAGGGTTCCTCTATTGTTGTGCAAGTCCTTTCTTATCCCGCCTACTCTTCTTTGGTAAGGGGTGGCGTGATTTTGTCAGTTTTTTAAGCTCCATTTTACCTTTTTGATTTTCTGTTACTTTCTGGAGAAATCTTTTTCCTATAAATTTACCCTTCATAAGAGAAAAAATCCCAAACTAGCAGGTCGTAAATACAGGCTGCCCTACATCTTCCATACAGGCAATGGATTCACTGAAATTGATCCATTTCTCATTTTATTTTATTACTAATGTATAATGTTTTCTTTTAGGTTCTAGATCAATGTATATTGTACAAGTGTAGATTTGTCACATTAAAAACTGTAGTAGCTAAATATTTAAAATAAAATACTTACCAACTGGTTCCTTTTGATTCTGAAAAAGAATCTTGCTATTACTCCCATCCATGTTTGCCATGTTAATTGTATTTCCATCTGTCCAGTAGAGTTTCCTTAATTTAAAAGAGATATAGATTAATAATATTAGATGTAGACTTACTTGCTCAGTAGAAAGGTAATAAAGAACAAAGGAAACATCAAAATATATTATTGACTTGGAATTAATTCCTCTCAGAAAAGCCTCAAACTATCAAGCCATTGCTGATATCTTACATATTTACCTAAGAAGAAAGCACCATTTTTGCTTTTTCCTGACATTGAAGGAAAATTATCTCAATCTATTTTTCCTCTGACATTCAAAACTGAATACTCAACAATGACTACAGTAAATTACTTTCATTTTATATAATTCATCATGATTGAATCCTCTTGGCCAAGAAGAAATCAGACATGAGATGAGAACAAACTCATTTCATCCATTCCAGGTAAAAGTAATAGAAAGAATCTCTTTTCACCCTGTAAAAGCTTCCTTAGAAGTACATGAAGATTCCTCAGAAGCTTAGTGATGTGAGATATACTCTACTTATCAATGCCCATACTATCAACATGAAGCTAATATGTTATTAGCAACTGGCATGTGAAGTGAAGTCAATGACTGTTCCCCACATCTCTTTTATTCTAAACAGCCATTCCTTATAAGCATAAATTAATAAGATCTTATAAAATACATAATCATATTTTGTGAGGATACAAACTTCTGAGAGGTATCTTTGAAAATTCCCATATTTATATTTGATTTATTTACTCAATAAATATTTGACTTCTAAACTAAACAATGCTTTTAAATAAAGTCAGTGTAAAAGTGTGAAATTTTGAATAAAAACCTTAAAAAGACTAATCATACTTTACCCCCTAACTGGGTGAGCTGCTAGACATTGTGGCTTATCAATTCCATGGATAATTGAGGTTTTCAAAGAGCCATCTAACCGTGCCACATTAATTTGAGTTTCATCAAATTCAGAACTAATCCAGTACAAATTGCGGGAGATCCAGTCCACTGCTAGCCCTCGGATACTCTGAATATCTGTAAAACAGGAAGAAAAAATTAAAAGCAAATGAAGTTTCTCATTCTCTTGTCTCTTCCAATAAGTTATTTTCTGTCTAAGTGAAAATTTAATTTATACTTTAATTTGTTAGCTAAAATTGTACAAGACTGTAATCTCATTGCCCTATCAATTCTTCTCAAAGCATGAATAATCATTAATGTCTTTCTGCTGAGGCATTTGAAACCCTGAAGCAAAAATTAGTGTTGAAGTTACACTAACAGCTAATGATTCACTAGTGAACACTTAGGCACAGACACAGACTGAAGTCTAATGGGCAAGGTGACCAATATTTAAATCAGAATAATAGCTACTTCAGTTGTTGGAATATCCTAGTTAGAAGAAAATACTTTTCAATCATCCACAAATGGGCTTTTTATATTTTAAGTACCAAGTGTTTACTGAAATGAAAAAAAAAAAAGTAATTATCCAAAAAAAAACCCACCAGAGTTGAAAATCTTTCAAAATAGATAATTAACAAGAATTGAATGAAATATGTATGAGAAATGAAACTAAAATTGTTTTAATATTTCTTCTAACCTGGATTTGCAAAAATTACCAAATCTAATTAAGTTGGATAAAGTGCAGACAATACGAACATTTAAGCTCTTATTCTTTGATTATTCAATTAGGCAACTTTAAAAATAATGATGAGACTGAGTCTTAAATGCACATTTTAACTAAAGAAAAAAAGTAAAACTAAAGTGTCAAAAATGGTGAAAATTACAAAATCTTTAAAAGAAAGGAGCATATAAAGTAGCTCAGTTTGGTCATCAATCTGCAGCATTTGACCTTACTTCTTTCTTTAAGAAAGAAGAGGTAGAATTGGCCAACAAATAAACGAAAATGTGCTCAACATAGCTAATGACTAGGGAAATGCAGGTGAAAATCAGAATATGAGACAATGGCACTCTAGTGAGAAAGGGCCTTATCAGAAAGAAAAAGATAACAAGAAATGAAGACTGAGCCTCAAACATAGATGCAGCCCAACAGAATTGTTCACAATAGTCAAATTTAGAGGCATCACAAGTGTGGACAGATGGATGACTAGATAAACAAGATGGGATGAAAAACAGTGAACTATTATTCAACTTTAAAAAGAAGAAAATTCTAACATATATACAATTGAAGGAGTCCTGACAACATTAAGGTAAGTGTAGTATTAAAATCACAAAAAAACTATGCCAGTCTCAAATAAGAATTAATTTATATGAGGTATCAGAGTAGTAGACAGAAAGTAAAACACTAGCCAAGTAAGGGCATTTTAGCTTTTTGGTTTAGGAATAGGCTAGCAAGAAACAGAGACCACAGTGGAGTTGGTTGTGAACCTGATTGATAGGAATTAAAATAAGATTAGGCTGTAGGACACTGAATAGGAAAGGAGTTTCTCAGACCAAGTGGAATGTGACTCCTCTAATTCAGAGTCCAGTTTGGAGGAACTTAAAAATGTAAAATAACCAGGTTTCTTTTAAAAGCCTGTTCCCTTTTAACTCTGCTTGCTGAGTAACTGGATGAGAATACCTGAGCTCCATTAGAAACCCACAAAGTCACCTGTGATATGTGGCCACTACATAACTGAGCAAATTGTCATGCTCTGCTTATCTATATAATTCTCTAAACTTGGGGTTCATCTGACAACACTCTTGGGAGTCTTCTCAATTGAGAGCTATTTTTATTTCTCTTTTACTTCTTCCATTTTGTCCTCCATTTTGTCTGTAATTCATCTTTGACTAAGTAAGGCAATGGCCCAGTTTTACTTGATTTGGACAGAGTTAGCTGGTTTAGCTCAAGGGAATGCTAGAAGGAGGAAATTGGGAAATTTTATTTAACAGGTGTCCAGTCAGCTTCTTTGCAAAAATAAGATTTCCTGAGACTGGTTGCATGATGTGAATGTGCTCAACACTACTGACCTCTACAATTAAAATAGTTAAGATGGTACATATTATATTATATGTATTTTACCACAATTTTGAAAAAAGTAATTTTCAAATTAAATGCTTGATTAATATGTTTTAAATCTGAAAGTAGCACTGATAGTGTCACCTTATTATAACTGAATTTTAAAAGATATATTTTAGAAAAGAAAATGATAACAGAGAAAGACTTGAGGTAAAAAAAGGAATGGAAGTAGGAACACAAATTGGTTAACATTTACAGAAATACTAAGGAAAAGTACTGATTGTTGGTTCTTTGCCTGTGAAATTGATATTTTTTCTTGGGTTGTTTTTATTTTTCTTCTCTCTCTTTCTCTCCTCTTCCTTTTCTCTCTTCTCCCCTCTCCTGTCCTCCTTTCCCCTCCCCTCCTCTCCCCTCCTCTCTTCTTTTCTTTCTGTGAAATGACACCAGTGCATTTAGGCTAGGCACAAAATGTATTTCCTAAAATCAGACCTGCCTTCAAAGGAGTACTGAAACTCATATTTTCTAAGGGCAAATGTGATTATAGCCTATTAAATTCAAGTGAGCAATGTATCTAAGCAATTATTTCTCTGTCTTGGTAGTGTAATTTAAAAAATAACTGGATAGATTTTGAAAAGCTTTCTTGAAGAAAATTTATAAATAATATTAAGTATTACATTTGACATTATATGGTAAACTGGGAAAGCATATATTTTATATATGCTTGTGTAGGTTAGTATGCACAATGTGTGGTATACAGTTACATACAGCCATTAACATTCCAGAATAAGAATTATACATCATACAACTACATAGGAAACTTCTGTACCACACTCATCAATTTTATTGCTTCTCAACTCTGAGTAATCTGTTTATTTTTTTATTGTTATTACTTCTTTTCAGTTTTATTATATATGTGTATGTATCTAATCTAGTTTTCCCTAGAATACATGGGGGCAAATTATTAAATTTGACAATTTTTTTTGTATTTCACCATATCATAAAAATTTAACTTATTCCTCTTGGAGAAATTATTTACTATTGATTTATGAAAATGATTGAAGTAATATCGTTCCATTTTTATTTGAAACAATATAACCATATTTCCAAATATCTGGCAATCATTACCTTCAGTCATCAATTTTCATGTCTTCTATTTCCTCAGTGTTTACCAAATCCTTTGTGTCTCTCAATTTTCTAACTTAATATTTTTTCACATTTAGAATACTTTGCCTGTTTCATTCCAAGGGTTCATTTGATTATTGCACCTTCAGTGAGAAATTTAATAATTTTTTCTTATATACTTGTTAAATTGCATATTCTATTTGGCCTTATATTTAGTCAGTTTCTAATATTTCATACTTTACTAGTTGTGAAGTTCTATGAGATTAGAAACCACCTGCACTATTTATCTTTAAATATACTTTTCCTTCTCTTTTTCTTTACTTTCTTCTTTCTCTCACAAATTATTGATATTTTTCCACTAAAACACCTTCTATGTGAAAATAAAAATTGAAAATCTGATTCAGAAACAGGCAAAATAATAGATGTTTTATATCTAACATTTCTACTTTAATACAAACTCTGTTTCCATAACTGGATCTCACTGTCATTACTGACTTTTCATTGCTTTCTTTCTGGAAGAATTTTCAGAAATGTTTTAATTTTCTAAATGGTGCTATTACTGAGTATAATAAAATAAGGCATCTTTCAGCACAGAAGGAATAAATTTATTTATTTATTGGTACTGGGGATTGAACTCATAACCTCACACTTGCCAGGCAGGCTCTAAAACCACTGAGCTAAATCCCCAGCAGGAATAAATTTTTACTACTGACTGACAAAATAATTTTTGGCAGGAATGAGCAACATTTCAAGTCAAACAAATATCTACTCCCAAATAGGTTAAAATAAATTTAAATTATTACTTAAAACATATCATTTTGAATGATAACAATATGATACAAAGATCTGGGATTAAAATGATCTATACCTTTGTAGTTGAATTAAAGTAATGATATAATTATGTACAGAATTTTCTTTATGGAAATAAATAGCTACACATGTAAAGTTTTATCTAACAAAGTTTTAACCTAACAATCCAGTTCATCTGATCGTAAATTGCTGTATTATTAAAAAAATACTTTGCTCAAACAACTCTACTTGCCAAGAGTTAGCCTTAACTTTCTAAAGTGAACAATGTATATTTCACGCTACGCTAAACATATGAAGTCTTTTCCAGGAACAAAGAGATTCCATATGTATTGGCCTGGTAAATCATAAAGCTAACAACATATTTTCCTCATAATTCAGAAAAAATAAAACCATAAAAATCCTTGGCAATGTAAAGAAATACTCATATGTGCTTCACTAGGACTACTGGCGGAAATGGTTGAGTATGTCTTACAAAATGCTAAAAGGGAATATCATGCACCATCCAAGTTGTTATAGGTAAATCTCTTTTCTCCAAATTTCTGTGGTTATTTATTTGTAAAGAAAAACATACTAAGGAAAAAAGTGTACTAAGGAAAAAAGTGTGCAAATACTAAAGAAAAAAGTGTACAAAAGTGTACAAAAATGTACAAAGGCCTAAATCTAAATTTAGATGCAAGCAAATCTCCGCTATTTACTAGAATGGCAAAACTAAATAAAATCTTTTCTCATCTAAAAACTAACTTGTATATTAAAGCATTTTACAAGGAATAAAAGATAGGTAAAGTAAGGAAACTAGATAAAAATGTGAAAGTTCGACTGTATTACTCCAGCCTTATATTAATAATTTTAAGATATATTGTCTTTTCCCTCCTTACCGTGTTAATGACAAGCAGTGCTTTAGAATATTGTGGAACAATCTATTATCTAATAGATTGTAATTCTGGGCAGTATATGAATACTCAAGAACAGCAATTGAACTTCTGGAGCTCTATTAAAAGACAAACAAGGACTGATGTAATTAACCCCTAGTGACTTGGGATAATATACCTGGCTCTTTTATTATGAGGTAATGGAATCACAAAATGTCTAAAAAAGTAGTCCTGAATGCAAATTGCTGTCTATCATTTCTATACTTTGACTTTGGGCAGGGCTATAGCTTCTGTGAGTGTAAGATTTATCATCAGTGGAATAGAAGCAATTTGTTCCTTATAATAGATTTTCAAAGTTAAATGAGGTAATCATAATGTTAAATTTGTGACATCTTTACTCATCATACCAAATCAATAGAATTACAAAAATAAGTAATTGATTATTTGGGCCATCCTATGACTAAAGTAGAAAAATTAATTTCCACAAAATAGTAGAAATCTCAGTCCACTATTGAGAAAGTTGTCATTTACTTAGAATTAAATTAATGTATTTTTGTGAAAGAGAAAATAGTACATGTGTGTATGTATTTATACATGTGTGTTTGTGTGTCTATACAGCATATTGTTGTTAAATTATACAGTGACATATCTATAATCATATATTTCTATTTTCCTTATAAAATATTGTACTTATTCCAAACTACCTGGAATAAGTAAATTCTGTGGGAATTACAAATTTAGGAGAGTTTAATATTTTAGGATATTAAAAATGGCAAAGCAGGCAAACAATTCTTAGACACACTCAGAAAGCCTAAGTATGTCTGTGTTTTCTTCATAAAATGGTCTCTTTGAGAAGAAAATAATGGGAAGTCATAAGGGTAGTAGATTTATGTGGGGTCCAATTTTTTAATATTATTTTATATTAATCTTAAATATATCAAGATGAGCATATAAATCTCTCAAGAAAAAGTCTAATAGAGGAAGAACAGTTAAATGAGAAAATACAGCAATCAACAGAGCAATAGTGCAAGAAGTTAGAGTCCAGAGTCATTCACAGGGAATCTAAAATATGAAAAAGGTAAAATAAAGTCCAATTACTAGGGAGATTTGAGATTCTTTAATGAGCTTAAAAGCTGAACTGTCAAAAGGTCATCTCAAGTTTTGCTGCTAATGGAATGTTATACAAGTTTTTAACAATGTTACTTCAGAGAATTAAAAATGGCAGAGTAAAGAATGGCAGCAAAATATAGCTTCTTTAGGAACTGAAATTAAGACACCTGGAAGATAGAAAATTGGTGAAGAAAATAAAAGATGTAGAACTCTGTGAATTATGAGGGAGCTGAAAGCAAAGCAAGAAACTACAGAGAATAGAGAGAAATGTGGAGCACAATGCAGGAAAAAAAGAATAAAGCTATGTGGAATACTAACCCTGGGTCCCAGGGAGGAGGACCTGTCTCTGCTAGTATAAAGTAATAGAAAAGAGGTTCAGAAACTCCAGGAAGAAACAATGGAACAGACCAGCAGTGATAGCCCCAAGTAAAGTTTATGATTATTGTAAATTTCAGAAACTATATGCTGTTTTATTCTGAGAGCAATGTCTTGTACATGGCAGGCAACAATTGAAAAAGAAATCCAGTGAAACACTTCCTTATTTGAATGTGTTTAATCAGGAGCCATTTTGGGAGTGGAGTAATTGTTTAAGATTGAGTTATAAAACAGTAATAGCATGAGTACACTTCAGGGTTTCTGAGGTTACCTTTCCACAGTGACTGAGAGAGAGATGTCCACAAGAAACAGTCACAGAGAGAGTAAGGGCTAGACACAGACTCCTGAAAAGTTTAAGCTTAGGCCGGAAAGGACACATTTGTGTGTGTTGTTTTGGAAAGGGCTGAGTCTGAAAGTCTTGTTAATGAATCCATTGCATTACTTGGTCTCCACCTCACCCAACATAGCCACACTCCTTCACACCACTGCTTACATCCAGCACAGAAGTCAGGTGTCTGCTTTCCTCATCTGCCACTGTGATACAACTTGGCTTAGAATGTTGCCACAGATTAGAGTGTATGGACCAAGGGTCCAGTGTGTCAGAATGTGAGGGATAACTCACAAACACACAGGCCATAAAATAAGGTGGAAAAAGCAGTGTCTGGGGCTAACCAGATGGATATGCAGCCATAATCTTCGGGAGTAGAGCCATAGGGAGGATATCATTGAACAGCAATGTCCAGGAGAAAAGGCAAAGCAAGACTCATAAGTTACACACAATTTGTTACAAGCCCCACTCCTATATTTGGTAGATTCCAATACTGAAAACCCTGGAAAGATATCTCTCATTCTAAAGCACAGAGGGAGTTTTTTGGAAGAGATTTCTGTCTTTCTTTATGGGAGGGTCTTTCTTCCCTCTTCCTCTCCCCTTCCTCTTCTTCCTCCTCCTCTTTTCTTCTTTTTCTTCTTCCACTACTACTGCTGTTACTACTTTTTTGCCTTATTTCTTTTGTTATTTCTTCCTTATTCTTTTCCTTTTCACGTTTGTTAGTTTTGTTTTAGTTTTTGTTTGTTCTTTTCTGTTACTTTATCTTATTCTATTGTTTCCTACTGCTTAATAGGATCCTTTCTCTCATTTTATCTCCTCCCTCTCATTTTCTTTTTCATTTTAATATTTTACTTAAATATTTCCTTCTCAATCTTCTCATTTTTACTAATATTATGGTCAAAGTTTATTAATTTTTTGATACCTAGTTGACCACGCTATTATTGTTGAATTGTTTTCTGTTGTGAATGGTGGTATTCTTTATGCATTTAGCAGATATTTACTGTATTCCAGTATTTGGTGTCTATATTACTCTTATAGCATTTTTATTATTTCTATCGTTAAGTGTGGTACAGTGGTAGCTTTTATTAACTTTTATAGTATGTCTATATTCAGTTTGTTCTTGACTCTATTATAATTGCTAATATTGTTGCTATTGTCAGGTTGGCAGAGTTGCTACTATTAATTTGTTTTTACTGTATGCCAATATATGATTTGTCTTTGTGTCATCAACAATACTGCAATTCATTTTCAGAGAACTGGGTGTTGGGCTGATTAAACAACTCCCTTCTTTCCCCAAATTAATGGAGCTGGCTGGATATGGGGACAGGGGCAAAGGCTGACTGCTAGTCATGCCCAGAAAATATCACTAATGAAACGTCTTCATACTAGTAATAAAATCTTTCTGCTGTAATCATTTACATGTAAATGTAATCATTTATCAACCTTCAACACAAAAAAGAGAAAAAAATAGAAACATGAGAAATTGAGACAAAAAAAAAAACACCTCCAAAAACTCCCAACTCCTCCAAGGCTAATTCATGAGGCATCGATGAGAAGAAGTCAAGAGCCCGACTGCTGAATTATATGAAGTGATGAAAGAGCAGATCAATAAGCTATTAAGTGATTTCAAAGATGATATAGCTAAATAGATAATGGTCTTAATAAACATAATGATCAGTTAACTTACAGAATACACCAATAAAAAGCTGGCTGATCTAAACCAAATAATACAAAACATGACTGATCAGTTTAGCAAAGAATTAGACTTCATGAAGAATTATCAACCATCAATAAAGTTATAAAAGGTGACCTTAATAACCCCCTAACACAAATAGAATCAGTAGACAAAAAATTAACAAAGAAATATCACAATTGAATGACACATTTGAACAAAAGGACTTAATAGACATCTACAGAGTGTTCCACAAAGGAACAGAATACACATTTTTCTCAACAGCACATGAAACTTTCTCCAACACAAATCTCATCCTATCCCATAATGATACTTAAACAAACACAAACAAATCAAAATAATTCCATGTATGTAATCTCATCACAGTACAAAAAGCTAGAAACTGATAGTAAAAACTTACAGAAATTATGCAAACCTATATAAATTGAACAATATGCTATTGACTAATCAATGAGCTAAAAAAGAAATCAAAGAATGAATTAGTTTTCTGAATCAAATGATAATGCCAATAAATGTACCAGAAGCTATGGGACACATTGAAAAAAGTCAGATGTGGATGCCTACATCAGAAAAGCAGAGTGAGACTAAAAGAAAGTCCAATGATCTTAGAAAAACAAGAACAACCCAAATCCAAATCTAGTACAAGGACAGAAATTATAAAGAACAATACAACAATAAATAAAATTAAAACTAAAAACAAAATATAAACAATGAACGAATTGAAGTCTTGATTCTTCGGAAGAATGAGCCCAACCCTTATCCTATCCTACCAGGAAGAAAACAATAAGGAAAAGACTTACATCAATGCAATTAATAATACAAAGTATCAAATTACAATAAATATTGCCCAAATCCAGAAAATGAGAAGGAACTACTTCAGAAACTTCAATAAAATGGAGAATCTAGAAGAAATAGATGCATTCCTAAATACATATGAATTATCAAAACTGAAACAAGGGTTGGAAAAATCTTGAATAATCTGATGATGTAATAAAATCGAAGCTGTAATAAAAAATAAGAAAAATATAGGATCCAGTGGATTAATCAGTATATTATACAAGAACTCTACAAAAGATCTAATGCCAATACTCTAAACTCATTAACAAAATTGAAAGAGTAGGAATACTGACATACTCATTCCTGGAACCTGGCATTATGTTGATTCTAGAACTAGACAAGGACTTAACTAAAAAAGAAAACTAGGGGTTAATTTCTTCAGTTAACATAGATGCAAAAATCTTTAGTAATATATTATAGAGAAGAAAGCAACAAATCATTAAAAATATGATACATTAGACCCAAGTAGACTTTATCCCAGGGATGCAAGTATAGTTCAAAATATGCAATTCAATAAAAGTGATACCCTGGGTAAACTGAAGCAAGGATAAAAATTGTATAATCATCTCGATAGATGCAGAAGTACTCTTTGACAAAATCCAACATATATACATGATTTTAAAAGAAGTATAGAAGGAACTTAATCCAATCTAATAAAATCCATGTAGCACGAACATACTGCCAACCTCACATTAAATGAGGAAAAGTTGAGAGCTTTCCCTTTAAAATAAGGAACAAGACAAGGATGTCCACTGTCACAAGTCACAGTACTCAAAACATTAACCAGAGCAATCCAACAACAGAAAGAAATGAAATAAATAACTATAGGAAGTCAAAAAATCTGTCATTATTTGTAGATGACATGATCCTTTATATAGACAACCAAAAGACTTCTATAATTAATAACCAAATTCAGTAATGTTCCAGGGTATAAAGTCAGCACACAAAAATCAAGACCTTTCTGTGTGACATTAATAAACGCACTGAGGAAAAAAAAAACTAAGGAAGCAATATCATTCTTTGTAACATCAAGAAAAATTAAATTCTTAGGAACTAGCCTAATCAAAGAAGTGAAAATTTTCCATAACAAATCTACAGTATTTTGAAAAAGAGATCAAAGATGATGTTAGAAAATAGGAACAGGTCTCTGGCTTCTGGAAGGCAGAACAAATATCAAAATAACCACATTTCCTAACCTTACCTATTCATTTAATGCAATCCCAGTTAAAACACAAATAGAATTCTTCACAGTACTAAAGGAAAAAATTCCAAAATTTATATTGAACTAGAAGAGACCCAGAATAGCAAAAACATATCTGAGAAAATCAGAAAGCATCACAAACCTGAATTTCACATTGTATTAAAAAGCTACAGCAATAAAACACACTATTGTACTAGCAAGAAAAAAAAAACATACAAGAGCAGAAATAAAAACAACAAAAACAGATCTGTAGATTGATAGAACAGAACAGAAGATGCAGAAATACCACAGACACATTCATTCATCTGATCCTTGTTTGATAAAAGGGACAAAACACATGGTAGAGAAAAGATAGGCTTTTAGTAAATGGTGCTGGGAAAATAGGATGTACATATATAAAAGACTGACTCTAGGAGCATATCTCTTACCATGTACTAAACTGAAATCAAAATAAATCAAAAATCTAGATGCCAAAACAGAAACATTTAACCCATGTAACATAAAATAGAGCTCTTGAAGGCAAGGACTACTGGAACAGATCCACAGTACACATACATTAAGATTCAACAATGGAAACATCAGATTCAAATGCTCCTGGCACAAAGGAAACAGCCAACAGAGTGAAGGGACAAGGTACAGAATGAAACAAAATGTTTTTTCTCTCAGCTGTACTTCAAAGAGAAGACTAAATTGTAGAATATACAAAGAACTCAAAGAAATTAGATCTCCAATTAAAGACCCAATAAATAAAGGCCAACCAAAATGAATAGACACTTCTCAGAAGTACAAGCAGCCATTAAATACATTAAAACAAAAGTTCACCATCTGTGGCTATTATAGAAATGCCTATTACAACAGCCCTGAGAGTCCATTTTAATACAGAAAGAATGGCTACCATCAAAAAATCAATTAATAATAAATCCTGGAGAAGCTGCAGGGAAAAAGAAATGCTTCCATATCATTGATGAGAATATTAACTAGTGAAGTCATTATAAAAATCACTCAAAAAATTAAAGTTAGAAAATCCACTTGAACTAGCTCTTCCACTTCGGAAAGAATTAAAGGCGTGATATTACAGTGACCCATACACACCTATGTTTATAGCAGCACAGCTCATGGCACGTAACTCTTGCAAGTGGCCTACATGACCACCACCTGATGAATACATTTTAAAAATGTTGTATTTATGCACCATGAAGTATTACTCTGCTACAAAGAATGATAAATTTGAATCATGGTGGGAAATGGATGGAACTTGAAAGTAAATATTAAGTGAAATAAATTTAACAGACATGCTTAAATATTACATTCTTTTTCTTATTAAACAAACCCAAAGTCTAAATAAATTAAAGAGCCAAATAAAAGACAGAATAGGAAACAGAGAGACAGATCTCTTGCAAATGGGAAGAGGATCAAGGGATGAAGGGGAGGGGCTGGGGAAATAAAAATAATGAAACTATGTTATGTGCATATACCAATCCCCCATGATACAGTAATCGTACTGCAAACTTGTACTATTGAAAACATTTTAAAAAATAAAACAGTGTGGTCTCTCCAAAAGAAAGAGAATGTCAACATTATTCAAAATATAACGCAAGACCAAAATAGTGGAATCATCTTCTACTACACCTATTCCTTTACCCTGAAGTCCAGTTGTTTAAGTTGCATATATTTATAGTCTTTGATTTCTCCATAGACTGTCCATATTCCCTCATTTCTGCCTTCTCTCACGCTAGTTCAGGATTCCATCACCTTTTACCAGAGCTACCATGCTGCCAATTAACCTGCCTTCCGGTGGACACTTGATCCTCCTCCCAAGGCAGAAATCTCTCCCACAAATAATACTATAATTTTTTTTCACAGGCAAAGCTTATCTTGTGGTATCACCTTCCCTAATACACCTTCTTGATTTGCATTATTTTGAGTCTTAAAAATAAACAAGTTGTCTCAAGAAAGTTAACTGAATTATATTTCCATTTCTTCAGTTTTTTAGCTCATGGAGGTATATTTTCTAACTGTGTACTCCATGACATCTTTGTGCATTGGTACTTTGATTTCTTCTCTAATAGAAAAAATCCCAATATTTAGTGAAATGATGAAATTAGTAGTTATTGATTCTAAGCATATGTATTAATTGTTAATGAGAAAATAGTGCTTAAAATACAAGATACAGGCATGAAAACATAATCAATTGAAAAATAAAAGCATAAACTGTTCTTTTTGAGATTAGTAGTATAGTTCCCTATCTTGTATGTGTGTATGTATATGTCATCTTTTCGCTTTTTTCTTTTCTCCCTTCCCTATTCCAGTTGTTCTTTGCTTTTGAGCAGTTTCTTTCCCTTTCATTTTCACAGAATCCATTCTACATTTTGGGTCTTATTTACACTTTCAGATTTTTACAGTAGGGAGACAATACAATATTTATACATGTGAGCCTGATTTATTTCACTTAAGAATATGGTTTCAAATTGCATCTCTTTACTTATAAAAGCCTCAAGTTTAATCTTTTTTATAGCTGAGTAATACTCCATTGTATAAATATACCACATCATTTTTATGCATTCAACTGTTGATGGGCACTTAGGTTGTTTCCAAGATTTAACTATTACAAATTGTGCTGCTATAAACATGGGTGCAAATAGATCACTGTGGCATGATGCTTAAATTTTGGTTAATAATTGTATGTAGAAATGGCTAAATGAAAATAAGTGTGTGACTTTCTCAAAGATAAATTAATCAAATTATAATTAGATACTAATGCATAATTAAACACAGAAAACTTCCGATTTTTTTAACATATAACACCTTTAGCTTTAGAGTCTATAGCACTCATAGGGCCTTTGGGAAGCATTTTACAACACAACAAACTACTTGAACATATTCTAAAAGCTGATTGTTTTTTAAAAGGCTGTCTGGGTTCCCTTTTACTAATCTCTGAAGGAATTTACAGACCTTTAATCCATCACTGTTACATTTTATGCACAACTATGTCAAAAACTCTGCACACAGAAAACATTTCATTAACAATTTTAGGAAGAAATATTTATTTAATTTTGAAATTAATATTCAAATAAGCTTATAACCAATATATTCAGTAAGCTCCTTTAATAATATTAACCTGAAACTTCTTAATGAAATCAATAAGAAATACATTGTTTTCATTAAGAAGTTAGCCATTCTCCAGATATTGTTTGATTTTAAATTTTCAGCAGAATTCAAAGCATAAATGTTTAAAAATCAACATGGATTACTGATTGCCTCTCTTTCCATTCTTTTACAAATATCTCTACGGAGTTTAGAGAGCATAAATTTAAAAAGAAACTGTATCTTATTTGGTTTTGTGTTCATGGTAGTGAAGACTCACTTAATGAATTTATGACTGACCCAACAAGTATCAAAAGTTGAGCAAATATTAGAATAATTCAGTGATACATATTTAAAGTTTATTCAATGCATTTATATGTAGTTTTTATTTCTTCTCTAATTTCTATTTTGCCCACTGAGTCAGTAAGATGTTTTAGAAGTTTCCCTGTCTTCTTTAACTAGTCTTGTTCTGTGCAAACACATAGAAAGGGAAATTCACAATATCTTCATTTCAGAGATGGAAACCAATCCTCTTCAATATCCTATATTCTGTCTATGTAAGTAAATACCACTTCCTCTTCAAAAAGAAAGCTTTTTCAAAATGATTATCAGTCATTTCAAAATTTTAAAGTGATCTTCATTAAATTTTTGTTCTCCAGAAAGGAAACTTACAGTTTATCATCCTAATGTGTGCAATTTATTTATAGCATCCCACAACTTTAAGGAAAGAACATGTTATTAAGTCTTTCAAATAAACCAATTCCAACTTTCTACTAACAGCATACAGTCAAATAATACAGAGCATATGGAAGACACATAATTATCACAATTAAATATAAACATTTTTAAAAGTTGTAAAACACAAATATTTTACCTCTTGAAATTACGGTTTCTAACCCAGTTCCATTAATAAAAGCCCTTTTGATGGTTTGTGTTTTAATATCTGTCCAGTACAAACGTTCCTCAGAAGCATCAAAGTCTATCACAGTAACATCATCAATATCAGGGACTGTAAAGGCCGTGATAAAGTTAAAATATGGATTGTCAATATCCACTCCTCTGATTTCAGAACGTCTTGCATAAAGAAGAAATTTTTTCATTTCTAGAAAAAGAATAGATATTAGAGTTTTTTCTCTTATATTGTCAAGTTTGAAACTGTCTAGTTCTAAAATGTTACTTTTAATAATTGAAAAAATTGTAATACTTTATAATAAGAATCAATATTTGATGCCAAATATTGCAGTTATTTATCTATTTTAAATTAAAGCTTTTAAGAGGAGCAAATGTAAAACAAGCTGGTCACCATTAAATAATCATTTTCTGTTAATTAGATATGCCAAGAAATTATCAATAGTTTATTTGATCTTAGAATTTCAAACACATCAAAAACATAAATGCTACAAACATTGCTAAAAATCATAAATGCTACAAATGTTCAACAATCATATTGGTTTTCATACATACTGTAATTTTAACAATATAGCCTTGCATTAAATTATTTTTGAAGGGATTTAATAGTATTTTTCTAGTACTATTCTTGTAAAATAGAATAAATCATGACTTTAATTTTTTTTTCTTGTTTACCCCATCAAAAACAGGACTCAAAGGTACTTTGTTTGCACTGGGCTTATAAAATTTACTTTCTCTGAACTATTCTTATTTTTTGAGATATATTATTACTGCATAAAATTAAAACCATGTATCTAAAGTCTCAAGATAATTTCTGGTGAATAAATTTCATTTTTGTCCTTAAGTAAATGACTTAGAAATAAAATTTATTAATTAAAAGGTACTGTCTGGCCAGAGATACAGCTCAGTGCCACAGTATCATGAGTTTGATACCTGATGCCACAAAAAAAAGAAGAATAAATAAAAAGGTAATGTCTGGTTTTCATTCATAAATATCATTATTGTTTAGTAGAAACATTTTTTTCAAGTCTTCCAAATTATGCATTTAACTACAGTTTCCCCCTCCGGGTTGATAATTCCCCTACATAATGATATTAAAGTAAGAGCAGGAGATTAGAGCTGGAGCTGTTAAGTACCTCTTTGTTATGCAGGCACCGAAATCAACATTTTCTGATAATGCACTTTCACTTACAAATCTCCCTGCTTTGCAGAGATAAATTCTGCTAAAACATCAAATAAGACAGTAGAAAAAAAAAAGCCAAAACAAACAAACAAACACCAAAACAGTAGTACAATACTGAATAGCAAAGTACATCACTTGTTTAAAAAATGTGTCAGTCCCTCCAGAAGTAGATGAATTGCCAATAACGGCTTGAAATAGCAATACCTAAAATGTATTTAAAGATGTTCAAACCCACTTCTCTTGTACTCTGAGTAACATCTAATATGATTTGAGAGAATTCATTAGAATGGTCAGAAATGTACCATAGCAGGTCTTCTTGTCAGAGGAAAGCTTCATCAGGTGGGGACAGGCGCAGGCAGCACTCCGGTTATGATTGATCAGGCACAGGTGCGAGCAGGGACCTCTGCCAGCATTGGCTGCGCAAGGATTGGGGGCTGCAAGGACACAGGGAAATGTGGAGAGTGATGAAGGATGGATGGATGAAGGAATCTCCACAGAAAGGGGCTATCTTGTCAGTGATTCAAGTAGTTTTCAACATTTCTGACTTTATTAGGATGAGTCATATGACAGTAATAAACAATCATACACAGTCGTTACATTATTAAAAAGTTTTTGCTCAAAGACAACAACTAAGGTAACTCCCCGATTTTCCTCTAACATGAATAACGTGCAGCGTAGTTTTAGTTGAACCACAGTTCTTAAGGATTTAGTCTGAGAAACAAACAGAAATAACTACTGAATGTAGTAACAAGAAATTCAGGAGACTATCACCTAGCTCTTCTAAATATAGACTCCTTTCCTGCCTTACAATTTTACCTAGGAATTTTTTTTTTACCTATATAATCTTTCTCCATGCCATTTTCTCTTTTTCAAATCAGAGTCATATTGTTACAGCCAAGTGAGTTATTTAGAAATATTACAGGCAGTCAGACAGGGTTGAGCCCTCATAAGGAGCCAGTGCCAAGAACCTGGTATCTTGTAACTTTGGATGAGACAGACATCTCCTACTGTGAGCCATATCTCAGGGCAAAAGGTAAAACCAATGCAACCATAGCCTAAGGATAAATCTCAAGCATTGATATTCTTAATAGGTGTGGATCACTTTGAGGAAGCCAGGAGTCACCATCTCAATTCACTACAGGAAGAGATTCTGCTCTTTAAGCATACCCACTTACTACTTGACTGGCTTTCCCATTTGTTCCCACTTAATCTATTTTACCTGAACAATTAACCTTATTGATTGACCCTACCTCATGCCCACCTGCCTTGCAGGTTCCAATTTTCCCCCATCTTGGACTCATCTCATCTCATCCCATGGTTTTGCTCTATAAAAGTCCCTAGTAAAGGTAGAGTCTTTGGCAACCCACTCGGGACCTCTTTTGTCTCTCTCCCAGACAGAAGCTTTCTTTCTCTCAATAAATATATTCTGCTCTTAACCTCTGTTGTTCCTAAAATTCATTCTTTGATTTTAGAGAACACAAACTTGTACCTGACATTTAGTAGGTTGGGAGGTTTATTCCTTTATATCAGTACTGAAGAAATATCTGTCCTCCTGCATTACAAAGTCATCACTTTTTTAGTTTTTTTCTGTATCAACTAATTCCCTGGCTAAAGTTTGTACCAAATACACATACTTAAATATTCATTTGTACAAATAAATAACTGATGTATTTAAATTTGGAAGCTAATACTACATTTTGCATGTTTTCATCTTATTAGGTCTTTTGGATATTATTTTAACTTTAATTGATCAATGCTGCCATAATTGATTTTATTTTATTATAGAATCTACCTAGTAGAGCATTCTTTTTTTTTTTTTTTGCTGGTGGGAACCAAACTTAGGATCTTGTGCTTGCCAGGCAGATGCTACGCCACTGAGCTATGTACCCAGCCCTAGAAGAATATGATCATCAGAATCAGGCTACTGATTTGAGGGCAAGAAAGAGTTAAATTTTCTGACCGACAAGCAATATTTTAGCTTTCAGTTAATGAATGGTATCTTTCTAAAAGATAGACCTATTGCTCTGAATAATACATGATTCAGAACATGATATCTAGAACTATGTGACCTTGATATAATGAAAAGTGACGTATGTAAAGGGGTCTCTAACCTCTCCAGCCTTCTTTTCTGAAGCAAGTCACAAAATCTAGAAATGATTTGCTGACCTTTCCCTGAAGCAGTCTTCCATGTCAGAGGTGCCTTCCCAGCACCAGGAGGAAAGCAGAACCCTTGTTATGAAGAGGAAAGCCCATAAAGAATCTGGAGAAATGGCCCTGTTAAGTCTTCCCTAGTTTATTATCATTACATCTAACCTGTTTTGTTCTATCATATTTCAATAAAACTGTTCACTCTTCATCAAATCTATTATAAAAATACCCAGGAATTTTGAGTTTTCTTTCCCTTATTAAGTTTCCTTATTTAACAAAAAATTTGTAGTAAGTGTGTAGGTTTCTTTGTTAATCTGTGTATTGTTACGGTATTTTCAGCCATTAATTTAGAGTAAATAGAGAACAAACATTGTTTCTTACCTACCACAGTTAATATTAGTGTGGTGAGGGTTTGAAACACAAATAATTTTAATTCAAATAAATATAACTGTATAATGTTCATGATAAATTTGGCAACTTCAGTACACACCACATCCAGAAGATAAAAGTGATATATGGGGCCGGGATTGTAGCTCAGTGGCATAAGCACCTGCCTGGCAAGCACAAGGTCCAGAGTTAGATTCTTGGTCAAAAAAAAAAATGCATGTATTTGCATTTATTAAAAATAAATAAAAGGAAATGGAAGCCTATGAAACAAAGCATTCTGTTAAAAAAAAAAACTACATTAAGAGAAAAACTGTTCAAAAAGAAGTAGAAATTAATGGAAATGCCTTAGTACAAGTCCTTCTAGCACACAGTGTGAGTAGTCTACATTCTGCTCTAACTAGCTGGCTACATCTGTAATAACTGGAGTACCTAGGAATAGCATTGTTAAGAAGAGAGAGAGTAGGTATTAAAGTTCTCAATGTAAGGGAACTGTTAAATACTAGATCAGTTTCAAACAATATGTTAGGTAGAAAGTGAAACCTCAAAATTCTCCACGCTTAAATGAAAAGAAAAGAATGAAGAAAAAAATACTAAATAGAAAAAGGAATAAAAGAGAGAAGAAAGAAGAAGGAGAAGAAGTTTACTTGAAAACATTGATGTAGGAAATGATTTCTTTTAGGGAAATTAAAAAAAAAACTCGTGACAGTCCAATGGAGGGTTCTTGGACCTCACTTTGCACAGCGTTATTTTTAGTCTAGAATCATACTGGTTTTCCTTAACATTCTGTAATTATGATGAAAGACTTCTTTAAAATACACAATATTAATCTCTAAAAAAAGACATAAAAGAAGTACATTGACGCTGTAGAAGTGTCTGTATTATTGATACACTATCATATATAATCCACAACACTTTGTGCTTTGCAGATTGGAAAATCCACAAAGAACTTTTACTTTCTACTTTAGTGTCTTCTTACTATAAAATAATATTGTTAAATCTTTTAAAACGTCCTTTCTAATTGCTCATTTATCAGTTATTTATTCTTTTTAGTAAATTAAGGAATTTGGTTCATAATATTCACTAAGTGTCTCTTTTGCATTTTTCACCATTTGTCTCTTTCAACATAAGGCTATAGCCTTACAACTGGTAGTCTATGGTATTTACCCAAATAAAACACTCTAAGATGTTAACACATTTTCCAGTATTATCTACCACTTTTTTTTCATATACATATAAATGACTATTAAAATGGACTATTCATCTATATCGGAGTATAGATAGCTTTTCTTTTTCACCTATAACCGATATGCTTTTCTTCTAGAATTCAACTATATATATATATATATATATATATATATATATATACATATATCATTCAATCATTCATAACAATCCAACTCAAATCATTTTCTCCCTGAAACATTTCCTAATAAGGCCAAAGTTGTTGATTTCTTCCCTTAGCTAAATAGTAGTTTTAACTATTAACCCTAAAAACCATTAAATAATTTATTCTTTATTACACTATTTTCTAGGCATTTACTTCATTATTTGTTTTTGATGCTGGGGCTTGACTCACTCTCATGCAGGCTAAGCAAATGCTCTACCATTACCCTCAGCTTATGCTGTTTTCCATTCTGTGACATATAATCCTATGTTTATATCAGTCAACACTGATCTCTCTAGCTAAACCCAGTGATTGGCCAGGCTTTTTTTGAAAAGGCCAGAAGTAAATATTTTCACAATTATAGGCTTTACACATTCAATAATTATTTATCACTCTGCTACCTTAACAAAAATGCAGTCATAAGCAACAGGTAAATGAACAAGTGCATTGTGTTCAAATAAAGTACAAAATTGAGAGAGGGCTGAATTTAGGCGGATGGCCTCCATTTATTATCTGTAGCTAGAAACATCATGCTACAAAAACTGTGACCTATATATGTGCACATTATTTCTTCTTAAAATTTCTATGGGATAGATTATTGTGTTAGTCTTAAACATTTTTTGACTAATGTCCACTCATAAATATATGTGCGTATGTGCATTAAATGGCAATGACCTAAAAAATTGAAAAGTGAATTAATCTAATGCACATAATGAGGGCAAGTAAAAAGATGAATAATGCACAAATACAATATTTTTACAGAAGAACCAAACGTTAATTGTGCAATCATATGAGACTGATGCATATTATGTGAAGAAAACAGTACCATTAATGATAATTTCATAATTCATGCAAACAATATTTAATGACTGTCCATTTATCACCAGAAAAAATTAAACACTCATAATCCAGTTATTTTAACCCAGTAAATACAAATAAAACATACATAATGTTGATGCAATATAAAATACAAATATTTAATTACTCAAAAATTTTATGTTCAACAGAAGAATGCCAGGATCTAATTTGTTAAGTGAAAGGAATATTTTTCTCCTTATAACTCAGTCATTTTTAATAGTAAATAATATTTGCTCTATCAATGAACATTACTGGTACAAAGATAATTATTAATATAATGAAGTAATTTATATATTGCTAATTTTCCTTTAGAATAGGATTTCTTTCTTTCTCCCTTCCTTCCTTCCTTCCTTCCTTCCTTCCTTCCTTCCTTCCTTCCTTCCTTCCTTCCTCCCTCCCTCCCTCCCTCTCTCTCTCTCTTTCTCTTTCTTTCTTTCTTTCTTTCTTTCTTTCTTTCTTTCTTTCTTTCTTTCTTTCTTTCTTTCTTTCTTCCTCTCTTTGTACTAAGCATCAAACTCACACTTGCCAGGCAGGCACTGGTCAATATCCCTAGTCTGAATTTCATATTCTGAAAAAATTTTTTGAAGTACTTTGCCATTACAAACTAACCTTAATTTCATTTGACAAATATTGTCAGGCAGGATTTTGGCATTCTAACATGTTAGTTGTGCTCTACCATTGAGCTACACCCCAGGTGATTTCTTATTTAAAATACATACTTTACTGTAATATGCACAAGTAAAAGATGTTCTTATTACTTTAGTTGTTCCAGATTTCAGTAATGGTATGTAGATAGCAGCTATTATCTCTAATTAGTTCATATTTCATGAATTAATTGTATGCTTTACTCATGTTTTATGAATTATAAAAATGACTAAAAATTTATCTCATTATCACAGATATCTGTATTACACAGTGATAATATTAAAAGCCAAAATATTATTACTATTTGTTTTTGCAAAGTTCTCCTAAAAAGATGAAACTGAATGTGTAGTACAGTATTAAAGGTGAAGAGAATGTTAAAATACCAGTAAACCATAAGTCACTCTAAAAAGGTCACATGTCTTTTTTGGTATTTTAATTCATTTGTTGTTTATTTCACTTGCTATATGCTTTGAAAGCATTTTTGTCAAAGAAATTTCCAGCACTACAATGCTGGTATATGTCAGATCAAGTATGCCTGCTAGAGATAGCATATGGTTTTATGAAATAAAGGTCCAGGAATATAGTTCATTCGTAAAGCACTTTCTTAGTAAGCGTGGGTCACTGAGTTTTGTCCCTAGAGCTGGAAAAAGAATAGAGTAAAAGACAACACAACAGAGAAAGGAAAATTTTGGAAAATGAAAAGACAGAAATACCTTTGTACAGTGAAAAGAACATTATTTTAAAAAGTGAATGCTATATAAGATAGATCACACACTAATATGTATATGTGAGTCTACATGAGAAAGAAGAGAAGAGACAAATAGTTGATGTAACAGCTGGTTAAATGTTAAGAGAAAATATGGCAGTGAACAATTTAAGCAACCTCCAAAGATTAGAGATTCTCCTTCACCATACTGTAACATAATTTTGTATTTTTTAGCATGATTTGGAAAAGACTTTTATTAATCTTATAAATACTATTATTTATAATTGCTTATCAAAATGCTAACATCATTTTTCATACAGATTAACATTCTGATTCTTACATTACTGTAGAAATACAAAAGACTCAGAATAGTCTAAACAACTTTGATAAAGGAACAAAATTAGAGCTTTTTCTGATCATTATTTTCTTCTATTTGTTTTTTGTTTTATTCTGTCTTTTATTTTTAATTTCTTAAGAAACATGAAGGTATTTCATAACTTTCTAATTTTCTAATAAATGTACTTGGTGTTCAAAAAATAAAATAATTTGAGATGGAAAAAATTGTAATTGAATGCGTTTACATCATTGTATGAAATCCTTCATCCTCCAGATTTGACTAGTGATTTAGTTTTTGCCCTAAATCTCATGTTTTTGCATAATAATAAATTATTTCTTATAAATGTTATTAAGAAAACTTTAACTTTTATGGAGATATTTTATTGACGTGATTAGAGTCACTTAAATCACTTTAATGCAAAAGTAGCACATTAAGAAAGCTTGCAATTCAGGTAGCATAGTGGATAAATAAGTTTATAATATTTAATGTTGTACTGAGAAATTCCTCACGATTTTCCGATTCTCTTTTATTGATGGATTTTGATTTCTTTCTCCAAAGGATACTGTAGCATTAACATTATCTAAAAAATGAGTTTAAATGGCTTTTAAGATCATAACAGAAAAGGGAGCTGAGTGAGTAGACTGTCCTTAACAGTAAAATAAATCATTCAATGCAAAATGGTACTATTGTTACCAACAATATTTAGGTTCCTTTTTAAACTGAATTGCATTTAGACAGAAGTTTCTTCAAGAAAAAAAAAACATCTTGTAACTGATGAATGTTTAAAATAAAGGGTTTTCAATACTCCTTATTTAATGTGACAGTCACATTTTTGAATTGTTTCAAGATTACAATCAGAACAAATAATTTCAAAACAAACAAAAAGAATGAAAGAAAAAAGAAAAACAGAGTAGTGGAACCTTTGTGGGTCCCTTACAAAATTTACTCCAATAGTTCTTAAATCCTAATTCAAGATCGGGTGATTAAAAAATACCTTTGGATTGAGTGAATATATAGAGAAGAATGGCAAAGTAGCTTGATAACAGAGTACACATATTTTAAATTGACAATTATACTGCTTTTCCCTATCCCAGCTGTTCTTTCCTTTTGAGCATTTTCTTTCCCTTTCATTATCACAATATCTACTATATATTTTGAATCTTATTACTCTTTCAGGGTTTTGTTTTTTTTTTGCATTAGGGAGACAATACAATATTTACAAATGTGACTTATACAAATGTGACTCAAGATGCTTCCATTTACCTATAAAAGCCTCAAGATTATCTTTCTATATAGCTGAGCAATATTTCATTGTATAAAAATATCAAAGATTATATATAGGTATACATACATATGTATGATATATATATACAAGATAAGTAATTATATTGCTAATCTGTGTTAGTTCATCAAAAAGAACAGTTTGTACTTTCATTGTTTCATTGTTTGTTCATTTTTTATGCCTACATCTTATAACCTGAACAACTACTTCTAAGATAGCCATATGTGATATAACTAGTGTTAATTTCCTACTATCTCTTTTTTGAAATTCTGTATAATTTCTATTCTTTTTTTCTGTTTTTCTTTTTAAAATAAAATTTTTGTCAAATCAAAAAAAAGACAGTTATACTTCCTTCAAGTTTGCAAACATCTCTTCAAGGCCAGGAGATTGAGATTTGGTGCTGTTAGGTATAACAAAGTGCTCAGGAGACTTTGTGAGTGATTACTTGTCTGTCTGTCTATCTACTTTATGTATCTATCTCTTATCTGTCTATCTATCTATCTATCTATCTATCTATCATCTATCCTATTATTTAACAGTTTTTAGCATTTGCCACAAATCCCCAAAGTCCTTAACAGAGACCATTGCATTTAATTTTTGTTCTAATTCCATTTTATAGCAAAAGAAAGCCAAGTCAGGAAAAAAAAAACATGCAAACATGAAATCACAAAGTTGGAATTTGAAATATAACATTGTGACTCTATAATCTGTCTTTTTACTGTATCTCTTAAAGCAATTCTTTGAAGGGTCTCTTTTTCTATTTACTTTGTGTTATTTAACAACATAATCCTACAGTTTAATAGCTTTATTTTTACTGAAAATATTCTAAATTAATAGTAGTATCTAATCTAAGGCACATGCAGGATCACTACAACATATGCCAACAAACAAACAAAAAACAAAAACATGCTGAAATTTCTTTCATTAAAATAATTGTTGAACTGTCTTCAGGTAGACAAAATGACATTTATGTATTTATATCTCATGCTATTTCTGTAAGAGTTAATGTTATTGAACAATGTCACCTTGAAACTTTACTTTTAGTTTTTGTCATTACGTCTCTTTTGATTCTGTAAACTTTTGGTCACTTCTTTCTCAACATTCTTCTTGACCCTCCTCTTTAGTGTTGATATTTTCCCAAAATCTGTCCTTGCTCTTTTCTTACTTTTTCTTCATTTTGTGACTTACACAGTCTTAAGAGATGACATCTACCTTTTTGTCTTCAATCTACAATTATGAAAGCTCTGGCCCCAGTGTAGACTCTTCTTGGCTTTATAGTCCAAAATACCTAACTAATTCCCACAAATATCAAACATCCGGAATATCCAATGTTTATTTTTTTAGTTAATCCTATTAACCAAGTTTCAGCAAATTCTAGCAAAGATGCTAATACTGACCTGTGAGAGCCTCTTTTTAAATGGCTTAAGAAAACTTCCATGAAGAGTAATATTTCATGAGATGCTGAAATCATATGACATTCAATCTTCAGCAACCAAATAGTAAGACCTGTTTTTAAACAGTCACACTTACTCACTTTCTACCCTGCCACATTTATATAGCAGGAGCTTCCAAGTAACTGCAACAGTGATGGCATGGTCCACAAAGCCTAAAATACTTATGTGTCCTTTATAGAAACAGTTTGCTGACAACTCTCTTAAACCTTCCACCGCACTGTGACTGTGAAGCCAATTGCAGGAGCTGGAAGCTCAGTTCTTTTTCTCCTCAGCCTCCAGCCTCCAAAGCTTTGCCTCAATCTGTATCTGAGCTATACACCATCATGCTATCTGGTCCACCTCCCAGATTTTGCTGCCGGCCACCCTCTGTGATCTACTGCATCTTTCTGTGATGAAATTTGATGTATCAACTTATCAGGGCAAACAAACACCCATATGGCCAGTAAAAGCATTAGAAACAGGGCCTGTTTCTGGAGGACGTTAGCGTCTAGATTGTGATGCTGAGTAAAGAAGATTCTGCCTTCGGTGCAGGTAGGCATCACCTAATCTGCTAAGGTAGTAAATGAAATAAAAAGATGGAGAAAGGACAAAATTGTTTCTTGTTGGAGTTAGCATATTGCTTTTCTCCTGCCCTTCATTACCAGCACTCTTGGTCCTCGGGCCTGGAAATTTCTGAATCAGGACTTACACCATTGTCTCACTGTTGCTCCTGATTCTCAGAGCTTTGAACCTGGCTCCAGTTATACCACTGGCCTTTCTGGTTTCCCTGCTTACCCAGAGCATATACACTGTGGGACATGGCAGTGTCCATAGTCACATGAGTCCATTCCAGTTCTCTCTTGCTCTCTCTCTCTGAAACCTTTAAAAATTTAATTCCTTTGTATATAAAATACATAGTACTAATTATGTGGGATATAGCATTCTAAAATACTTTTCATATTAATTCATGCTAAATATGTGTGTATTAAATAGTAAAATAGCTTCTGTATCTTCAGATACATATATATGTATATATAAAACCTAAAACAGGTAATGAAGACTTTTTAATAACTTGTCAATAAAGTTTAATCATAATGATTGCCTTAGAATCATGTTCAAAATAAAAATAAAACTAGCTACTGATGAAGGAAACATCATGTAATTAATAAATCACGGTGAAGTTTTGACCCCAGTTCATGATATTTTAGTTGGTTTTCTTGTACTGTATTTTTTAAGTTTAGATTTTAAATTTCCCCCATTGCTTACTCATGTTGTAAATGTTTAGGTTTTGATTTATGTTTTCCTAATATAGTATAGCAACAATATAAGAGCCCAAAGATCTACAATAGACTTTTAAATATTCTGCTCATGTCCACTAACTAAACAGGAATAATTGCTTCTAACAAAACCAGTATTAAGGCTTCTATTATTTTCCTACATGGATTTGATAACCTCAAAGAGTATTTACACTGATTTCCTTAACTTGTGAAAAATGTATTTCAATTTCATAGCATAAAATCATGTGCATTTAAAAAAATCTATTATTCCTTTCATGATCCTCACATTATTATTCACTAAAGAAGAAACTATTACTTTCTGTGTTAATGTTGAGCCTTTGTCACTGTTTTCATTTTAATTCTATCCTTGCTTATAATAGAGGATATGTTCCTATATCCTTTTGTCCCCTAGCAGTGGAAGTGTTACTTCACTGAAGCAGATAAATAGCACAGGTAATGATTGTTACATGCTCAGTGATCCTTGTAATGGGGGAAAGTAGAATGATCTCTGATCACTTTCAAAATCTGGAAATAACTGAAATTCATTCAGGAAACTGCAAATACTTTTTTTAGATGTCAACATCTAAATGTATGTGTTAAGATGAAAAATATTTTCTTTGCATACTGAGAAATGTGCTAAGTTAAATTCACATAGTAAACACTGTCTTATTGTATGCAAAGTAGAGAAATCTCGGTATCTGCTTTTTGAGAACTCAAGATCTCTCCATTTTGCTTTTTTAAATTTAGTATAGTTACTGAACACATTACATGCAAAATAAAAATGTCAAAAACACTTCCCCCAACCAGCGTAATTACCATTATTATCTAATTTCTTTTCCATATGTACACAAATATCAAGAAGGCTTGACAGTGTGCTGTTCCTTTTTATTCTATCAATTTCCCAAAAGTCCTACCAGATAGGAAATAATCAGATAGGAAACTATGCAATAAATAGATATGGACCATTTTCATGGACTACTTTATTTAAATTGCTCTAAATATAAAAATTAGAATTCTTATAAAATACTACACAATCTGGTGGATAATCAATATTAAAACCTATCATATTGTGTAAGCATTTGTCACCCACAGTATCCTCCATAGTGAAGGACACTTCTAGAGAAGAGTAACTTTTTCATTTTGCTAGTAGCACAATACTGGTCAGAATGACAATATTTCGATTTGCTTCTTTAAATTTAGTGTATTTACTGAATACATATTAAATATAAAACATTAAGTTATATCATTTCTTTGATGTCCTAATGCTTTGTAGCTTACAGGGTGTCATCAAGATGTTGGAAAAGATTAAAGTAACAGTTCCCCTAGTCTAGGATGCATAGTTATTCTCATGTGGCAAAAATGTATCAGTCACATAAGAAAAGTAAAACTCAGAAATTGAAAACATTTGGGAAAAATCAGCTAGACTAATAGAAGGTACAGAATATTTAATGTGTGGAGAAATGTTAGTAGAAGAAATATTAGTGAGGGAGAATTAAGGTCAACTACTAAACAAAGGCAAAGGATCCTTATGGGATGATGTTAACCACAGAGGTGATAGAGTACAGCCAAGTCCAGAAAATATACAACAATAGTGTGACCCTGCAGCCTGTGTGCTACAGTGGGCTTTTGATCAGTTTGCCGTCACTGATCTACAACACAAATTTAAAATAAGTCTTGAAGCATAGATCAAAACAGCATAAATATCAATGAATTACAAGAACTGTGCATTAATAGAAAGGAATGAAGAGGAAATGTATCTTCTGCATAAGGGGCCTTGTCATCTAAGAATCATGTGTACACAATTTTTCAAATGAAGTGAACACAATTTGCATGAGAATGAGATTTCTATGAGCTATGTCACAATTAATGTGGAACAGGTGTAAAACATGCACCGATGTGCAGCCTGATGATCATGGGATCCCAGAAAACAAAGAAAGAAAACAATAACTGTGATGCAGTATAAGGACATTTGCAAGTATTGAGTAGAAATGAAATAACAAAAATGAAATCACAATACCACGAGAAAGATTACTACTGAACCCAAACGTGAGTTACACAAGGAGAAACAGAATATATGCCCTTGTCATCTCACTTCACTTGAAATAGAGAAACCCAAATAAATGGTTCATAGTTTCTCATGCCCACCTTCTACCTCCCAGTATGCTCCTCAGAAACTATGGTGGAACAAATACGTCTTTTGTGTTCTCTTGTAATTTACTGGTCACATTTTATGACAGAATCCAAATATAAAGATTATGTACAATTTCCTGTAGTATCTTGTTGATGCAGTACTAGAGATTAAAAAAACTGGAGGACTAAGTCTTATATTTTTCATTTCTAAAATGTATATGTTTATTTCTATATGAGCAAAATTAAAAAGGGAAAGAGAAAAGAACTCATCTACTTAAAGGCTGAAACCACTTATGTTCTCAGATACATATTAAATGTCAGTAACTGTTAACTTGAGGAAGTTATTTAGCAGTTCCCACATTGTATGACTCACATGTAAACACTTTTTGGTTAGCAATTCTGGGTCATACACTTACCCTGTGGCTGACGACTAGGGTGGTAAATCTGCAGGTCAAATGGCTGTGCGCTGGTTTTCTGGATCACACTGACATTCTGCCCATTCCACTTATTGGCTTTTGACAGTGTGTTGGTCCTCCAGTCTGTCCAATAAACCTCACTCCCATAGAGAGACACAGCAAAGGGGTGGGAAAGGTACTCATGACCTCGAATGATTTCTATCATGTTTGTTCCATCATACAGGGCTGAGTAAATAGCATCTGACCTAGAGAAAAGTAAATATTAGTTTATCAAATGTCATTAAAATAGTACAGAGATCTAACATGTGACCCACATAAATTAGAGAAAATACTTTGTAAATATTTTATAGGTCTATGTCTGATTTGCCTAATGCAAAAAAAAAAAAAGAGAAAAAACCAAACAAACAAGAGGAATATCACTGCTGTTAACATGTATATACGTTAAACCTGTTTGCTAGGGCGTTTTTCAAAGCTGTTAATACTATCAGAGGAAAATATCCAAGGAATTACAAAGCAGACAATAGATCATTTTAAAAACCTGGCATCTGTCCAAACTATTCTTTTTTCAAAGTGGTCCACAGTTAATCCATTTGGCCAAGCCCCAGTTTTCATGTCTTTGTAGATGGTTTTTCTCCCAGCACCACTCATGGAAGCTGATTCTATGCGAGGAAAATTGGCATCCCAATCTGTCCAGAAAAGAATTCTGAAGAAGAAGAAATAATGTCACTATTTCAGCTATTCATTTCAGAAATATTTACTGAATGCTTACTATATGCCAGCTACCTGCTAGGTGAAAAATTACAAGAGAAGTAGTTATATTACCTACTTGAGGAACTTAGATTCTAAAGGAGAAAACAGACTGAATTCATGAATAAATCATGGCACTTGTAAAATACCCTGAAGAAAAACAATTGCTATAAGAGTGAATAACAAAACAGTGGCCTCCTTAAACATGGTGATCGGGGCAAAGAACTTTGAGGAGCTGATATTTTATTGATGGTAAAGGATGAGAAAAGCAACATAAAGACCATGATAAGAAGAATGAACTTCATATGATAAGGTCTAATAAAGAAAAAAATAAGCCAGGCGTGGTGGCTCACACCTGTAATCCCAGCACTTGGGAGGCTGAGGCAGGAGGATTGTTGCAAATTCGAGACAAGTCTGGGCTACAAAGTGAGCTCAAGGCCAGCCTGAACTGCATAGAGACCATGTCTCAAAAAGACAAAAAAATATATGGTTGATTCCAGGTACAGGTATAAGGTCTATGTATCAGAAGTGTGGTGAGTAATGAGGTGGCAGGAAGAATATAAAACTGAAGAAAGTATTAGTATGGTTTTATGCAGTAAGGAAATTCTTGTGGATTTCAGTGTAAAGTAATATGAAGTATCTGAGCCTTTGAAGGTTTTTAAGCAAGTGATACAAATTTTAAAATAGTATAGTACAGTAGTACAAAACAGTATAATATTATATTACACAGTGATACATTGGTTGTCAAACTCAGTTTGTTCTAATTCATCTTTGAACACAGAAAACTTTGAGAACTAAATGTATTTTTCTTGTAAGAAATGATGGAAAACCAAATAATTGGTTCTGTGGCCCAGTAATTACACAAGCACTCTATGTGTCTAGATGGGAGAAGTGCCTAGATGGAAGCCAGATGAGACCTGTGATGCATTCAGTAGAGATTTCTCAAATCAGATTTTCAGTTCAACTGCGGAGCAAAATTATGAACACCAAGCATATTTCTGAGTACTAGAAAGTTTGAAAGCTTTTTTTTTTGTGGGGGGGGGGGTGGCTAGGGATTGAACTCACGGCCTTGCTTACACCACTGAGCTAAATCCTTGGCCTGGAAAGTTTGAGATTGGAGCCAGGTGACAACCAAGGTATCACTCTATTATATGGTGTCATATCTTTGTATATTTGCACAAACATAAATTTCAGAACATAGAATGATTAACATTGAGAACAGCAAACATTTTTATATGAATGCAGACACCCACATCCATACAAAATACATATTTTAAAAGACAAAGTTTCAGTCTTGTCAGACTGTAAAAGAAACAGAAAAGGGATAGGGAAGACTAAAGCATGGAGGTAGGAGGAGGGAGATAGGGAACAATAGTGTCAATGTTTGAAGAGCTATGAAACATGGATGAGAAGGTAGATTAGTTTTTTTATGAACTAAGTATGAATCAAAGCCATGAGAACATATTTCAGAGTAAGACAGCACAGGACTGGATTCACTTAATTGAAAGGCTCTCAACCATCAGGTTTTTATTGATCATTTTGTTTTTAAAAATTAGTTTCGTAGACTGCTTTGCATAACCATAGTAGTGAGAAAATACCCACAAGCACAGTATCTCATTTATTTATTCTTTGGACACAAAATATCTGAATAATTTAAATGGTTGAGAAAGAATACAATGAACAGTATCATGCCAAAGAAGAATGTATTGATAATTCTTGAAACTCAGAGACATGTCCAAAGTGTTTATTATGCATTTCCTTCCAGTTTATGTATTTTAACCTTTCTACAATAAAATTGTAAAAGTGTAAATACCTCAAAAATAAATGATTAAAAATGTTTAAAATATACGGAATGACTCTTGTTAAATAGTGTTGTTAGGATTTTTGTGAAAATATTTATATTTAAAGGTTATATTGTTTTGGATAAAAAGGTACTAACTCCCTAGGAACATTAGTATGAAGTAATTTACAACCAAAATCAATCCCAAAATAATATAACATACTACTATTTCCATTGAAAATGGAAAGGGATAATTAATATTAGACAAATAGGGTCTCAAGGTAAATGGCTAAGTGTCTTTCTTGAAAACAATGAGTATGAAATGGACCACGTCTCAGTTCAAATAAAATTATGGATGAACACATCTCTTATTAACACAGCTTTGTTATTTGTCAGCTTTTATTAAAGCAGTCCTAAAGTATATGATATAAAATAGAAAATAACATCATCATAGCGTCAATAAAAGTTTTGATGGTCTCTTGTTAATGCTATGTAGAAATCTAGTAAGTTTAAAAAAGAATAGGCAAAACTCCTTGAATACAAATTTAGTGAATTTTAGATTCATAGGCAGTTTTGTGGAAATGGCACTGTCAGGTTAGATAATGCCTACCTTGCACTGCAGTGCTGACATAAAGATTTCTGAAGAACTTTTTTCTACTTCTGTGTCAAGTGGGGAAATGGTGTCTCCCTTTTTCTACCTAGTTACACCTTACATAGTGCAGCAAGTATATTTCGTGTATCAGTGATTTTGCAATTTTGCATTTTCTATATTAGGTTTATTAGAAATAGGAGCCTGTATTTTAGAGGTAGAAAAAACATGGCTTAGCATAATTTATAGCATTCTTTTTTCTTTATTTCAGAAGTTTTTTTATGCATTTATTTTTTATTTTAAAGAAAAACAGAAGAACTGAGAAACAACAAAAAGGCCATGTGTGGGTCGCCGCTGGCAAGACGACAGACAGACCCCAGCCTTTCCCAGTGAGTCGGCACCATTCACAGACTGTGGGAGGTAGAAAGCAAGGATCCACCAAGAAGAAAGCCCTGCCTGCAAACCAGTGCTCTGTGTGGGCCTCACTGGCAGGGGCGCAGCCAGACCTCATCCCCTTATTTGGGCTAGCAAATAAGAAGTGCCAGTCCCTAGACAGCTGGTCTATCCGGAGAAACACAGGCTGAGATGATAGCTACTGAGGTGAAATGTAATCTGATGCTTGTGGTATTTTGGTAGGTCTAGGGCCAGTGGTCTGATCATCTATTCAGAGGATAGCCATAGGCACTGTGGCATCTAGGGGCGGATCTCCTTCTGAAGGTAGTAGCTATTGTTAATTCCATATTATCTTGTTTTGAAATCTTGTATCATTTTCATTGTTTTGCTGGGTTGGGTTTTGTTCTGTTTTGTTTTATTTGATTTTGTTATATCCAATGGTGTGAGCAGTGATTTCAAAAATAGCAAGATATAGCATGGTAGCCATTTTGGATTCACTATTGTCTTGTTTTAAAGTCTTTAATTACATTAATTGTATTGTTTTTATTGGTTCTTCTCTGTTCTTCTCTGTTTGATTTTTACTACATTTGAAGGTATCTGCAGCTATTTTGAAGACAACAAAAGGCATTATGGTAACTATTATTGATTTTGTATTGTTTTGAAATCCTGTATCATACTGGTTTGTTTTGTTTGGTTTATTTTGCTTTTTTTCCTTAGCTTTAACCGCTTTAAAATAAAAACAATAATGACAATAACAACAACAGAAAAAAGCAAAATGATAACAACAACAACATAACAATGGCTTTCAAAACAAGATAATATGAATTTTAACAATGGTTGTTATATGGCATACTGTTATCTTCAAATTAATTGCTCGGGCTACCAGATGCAGGCATGCAAAACTGATCAAACAATATAATTTTCCTTTGAGAAGTTTCTTCCCTTTTACAACATTCTAACATAAATGATCCCTTCATTTCTTCACACTTCTGGTGTGAATATGTTTCTTCCAAAGTGATCATTGTAATACTAAACTTTCACCAATTTTATTGGGAAATTTCTGTTGCTTGTTATAAAGTAACAAGTTGTAGAATTAGTTACCCTCAAAATGTTCTTAGCCTTGCCATGAAACAGTTCACACAACTGATCTTAAAAGTAGATTAAAAAATAAGTTGATTTCAAGGATCATTGTTTCATGAAATTGTAGCTATTCTTATAGACCTTAAAATGTCATATTTTAACAAAATAATTTTCTCTATTTCCTTATATATTTTAAAATGGATTAGCATTTCAATGATAACATTATTTTTCCAAGTGCACAAAGGCAGAATATCTCTTTTTACAGGACATATGGAAATGTTCATTGACAACTGCTTTTTAAAGGGAAACTATAGTCTATGAGTTCTTCAGTTTCTGCAGTCATAGGTTGGTTTGTATCTGAATTAAACTGGGTCAACAGACCATGAACAACTGCTATCATTATAGGCATGAAAGGACCATTATCATCTATCAGGTCAAAGTGCAAAAAGAAAAATGAATGACCCTCAGAAAACTGTGGGGTTTATTGATCTATAGGTTTTAGGTTTTCTAACACCAACAAGGACTATAAATTAGTTTCGTTTAGTATATTACAAGATAAATTTATAGCTTTATTTAAAAGTATCACTAGTCATGGTAAATTTTTTCATCAATGCAACTCTTATAGCACAGTCCAGTTAATATGACAGCACAACAAATGAAAACTAAACACTAGCAATGGAGCAGAAAGAAGCCATGCGATAGTACAGAATAAAGGCATTAAAGAAACAGGTACTGACATGAGTACACTGTAGATTCTGAACTCTCTAATGCTCATTACTCCCTAATAATGAACTTGATGTTTAAAAAGGATTCATTTACACTTTCAGGTCACCTTAGCAATAAGTGCATTACCTTCAAATGGAAAGAAAGAAAAATGGCTCCTCCCTAAGAACCCCAATTTGCCATCTCAGAATAACTTGTCACTTGGGAGACTGGGTCAAAACACAAAGGGTGAAAAAATGCATGCTGGCAAATATGTCCCCTAAAATAAAGTGAAAGCTAATGCATGTGATGCTGTGGAAGCATAGTTAATTGAAAACCCTTCTTATTCGGTATTTTTAAAACATGTCAGATGGACCTAGGTTACTATAAGAACCTAATATGAAAGTAAACTCCTTTTATAGGGATAATGTTATGGACTGTTTGTTTCTCCAGCATACTGAGGGAACAAAGTGGCTCACTGCACACCTTTCTTTTTATCTATTACATAAACAAAGTTTATACTACTCTCCATTGCCTGTCTTGTACCATATCCTTAAAATGCATACTTGGATACCTTATGCTGCTGTAAATGAACTCATATGTATGCATTCATTTATTTAACAAGAATTTATTTAGCACCAGTGTATATAAAAAGAGCCGTGACAGACTTCATAAACTTGGGAGCAATTTTCTTGCTATGAACAATCTATGGTTTTGTAGGGAATGCTGATAACATTTCCACAAGTCATACCTCTAAAAATAACCTGGTGGATTTCTTTGAAAATATAAATTTGCATTATAAGTTTAAAAAGCTTTCAAACTAATATCAATGCTGATTCAGTTTCCTCACATATTTCATGAAAAATAAAGGAAAATCAGGCATTTCTACTTATGTAGCTCTGAGACGCTAGGGTACAGTTTAAATATAATTACTTTTCATTGTTTCTTTTTGCGCTTAGCTTGGCTTTGCACTTCAGTATGTGTCTGTGTGTGCTTATTTTTCCTATGTGAAAGTTTCCTTTGGAAACTTCTAATGTTTGTGAGAATCTCAGAACACTTTAGAAAATATCCAAAAATAGTGAAACTATTTGAAATTCACAGTTTTTATATTTAATTGCTACAATTATTGCTTAACATGTTTAAATAACTATCATATGTTAATCATATCAACATTCCATAAAATAATTTGAAAAAAATCCTATAAAATCATGTTATACACACCTGTCAACCTTTCAATTAACCCTTAAACTAGAATAAATTAGTATTGCCATCTGAACTTTGGTCTTTTGTGCTAGAAACAATTTTATAAGTGTTATTTCTTTCTGCTGTTTTTAAGTACCTATTGCCACTCTAATTATATTAATTATTTTCAAATTTCATAGTAGCAATTAGAGATGGAAGGCATCCTCTTTCCCAGGAGCATCATCAAATTTTTGCTACATGGCTTAGTTTCTGGACTAACATTAGATGTTAGAGGATATTTTACTTCTGGAGATCCTTTTATATCACTTAGTGTTTGGTGTTTTCACTTACATAGCAAGCTGTGTGCCCTTTGTGTTACTGTTTGCTTTTCCTCTTCTCTCCTCTGAGGTTGGATGTACTCCAAATAAAGTGAGATAAATGAATGTATCATAACTATTGTCAACTTAATGCTGTAGAACGTGAAACAACTCCCAACTCTACTTTGTTTATTCACACCAGTTTCAAAACTTCCATACACCTGCTTTTTGTTTTTTTCTGTTGGTGCCACTTGTTATTTAGGAAGAATTTACTTCTCTTTTTATGTTAGTATGCATGCTAGCACTGCATCTTCTACTGTTACATAGATAGTTTTTTTATGCAAATAAGATGCTGCTACTGTTTGTATGGGTGTGATAGGCGGAAATCCACACATCAGTAGTGGTTACACTGGAAAGAAAACCCCTGTTGATAATGTGCTGGTAGTTTTGTGAGTGGTGTAGGAACAGAATCAGAAACCTATTTGTACCTTAGGAATACAGCATTAAAAACTAAGGGCTTTTCTCATTAAGCCTAACAGGCTGTTTCCAAGTGAACTGTTAGAGGGTAGCAACTGAATTGAGTAAAGTGTAGACAGTGTAAATTAGGGAACATCCCTCCAGGCTAAAAAAAATCTACTTCTCAGTTCATTATTACCAGATTTCCCTAGTTTCAAAACGACTGAGAACTCTAGGACTTTAGGTAAAAATCTCTCAATATTTTAGATTTTGACAAGTGACTCAAATATATTTCAAACACCGTTGAAGGTAAACCAAAAGCCTCACTGAGTGCTTCTAATATGGAAGCCCTGTTTCAGCCAGACTGCTTTGCTCCTTTAATTTCAGTATCTGAACTAAAGAAAAGAAAAGAAAAAAAAAAACTTCACTATTCTATTTTTATCTGAGTTTTGAGCATAGACCAGAGCAAAAAACCAGGAAGCAAATTTAAATACAATGGAAGCTTTTCTCTTTGTTGTATTTCATTAAACTCCCTCTTGTTTTATTCCCCTGTCTTTTTGGAACCTGACCTCCCAACTCCTCTCAAAATCCTATCTAATATTCTTAATTTGACAATAGCTTTGGATTTGAAAAACTAATTACCAATTAAATAGTAATAACAATAATAATAATAAACAGAATTATAAGTATTCCTGAACATCAGTTGCATTTTGTGTAAAAGTCAGGTATGGTGGTACATGCCTGTAATTATAGCACTTTGGAGAATATTTCACATTGAAACCCAACCTACACAATTTAGCAATCTTGCAAGTCCCTGGAGAAGGGAAGGAAGAAAGAAAGAAAGAAAGAAAGAAAGAAAGAAAGAAAGAAAGAAAGAAAGAAGAAAGAAAGAAACAAAGCAAGCAAGCAAGAAAGAAGAAAGACCAAAAAAAAGCATTTATATAGTGAAAAATGACAACCTAAAGAAAATAATACACTTCATTTCCCCAGAGGGATTGAATGAGTAGGACCTGAAACTCACATCTACTGATACCTAATCCAGTGTGGAGTTTCTTACTTAAAAAAAAAAAAAAAATTGCTGAAGAGGACAGTAAGGCAGAAGCCTGAGTCACTTAATATTTAACCTTGTTTTCCAAGGTCATGTGCTTTGTCTTTCAAATTTTCCAGTAGTCAGCATGTCACTGCTAGGATCCTTCAACATTATTTTAGTTTTCTAAACTGACTTCAACAATATGCAAAATAAATAAAGGGTGAGGTGGTTAACATCTGTGACACTATAGAACAAAGACAGGCCCTGTGATTTCTAACCATTAGAAACAATTACAGTATTTCTTTGGCAGGGTAAAGAGAAATTCACTAAATTACTGCTTTGAAAAAGAGTTGTAATAGCTTCCAATAGGGCCTAATGCCCATATTTAGAAGAAAAGTACTTTGAGACTCTAATAGTACCTATGTATATACTCCTGTGATCAAACTTGTAGAAATGTATTGCTGTACTGTACACATAACTAAACATGCACAAGTATACACAAATATGCATATATATGCTCAAAACAAGCAATTTGGTCTGTAACTTACGGGTTAAATCCAATATTAAACTGAAAGATTATTTTCATATCAAATGAATGTGTAAATGATAAATTTCTTTACCCAAATCTTGGGTCCAATGCAATGGCTCTGGGGTGTTCCATGGCTCCTGCTATCAGTGTAGTTCTTAGGGAACCATCCAGTTTGGCCACTTCGATTTGGTCCAGATTACTGTCTATCCAGTATATGTTGCCTGCTATCCAGTCTACAGTCAGGCCTTCTGGAGTAGCCAGGCCGTGCTCCACGACAACCTCTACTGCACTGACACCTGTGAAAGAAGGAGAACGAAAATGTGCAGCCACTCAAGGTATGTGTGACACACCAAAGAAAGACCTGCTTACAATCAGCAGTATAATGAATTTAAACTTGACTTTAACTGTGAGAGATATAGGCAAAGCTGCTACCTGGTAGAGAGTAAACTAAGTGTTTCCAAACTTTAGGATATTTTTAAACAATGTCGGGGTAGTAGCAATATGACACAGCAAATAAGACATTTCTTGTATATATTAAAGGTAGTGTGGCATTTAATTCAAATGTTGATCTTCAAGGGTTGAATAAAATAGAAAAGTTATTTGGGGCAACATACTTTATGATAATAAAATATCCATATTTTTTCATTCTTTAGACACATGATAGCATAATTTAACCTTAACCTTAAACAAAATACTTAACCTTATTTAACCTTAAGAAAATAATCCCTGAATAATACCACCTCACACAGCTATAAAATATAAAGAATGTAACAAGAACAAATGCAAAAGAAAGAGAAATTAATGTGGACTAAATAAAAATAAACAATGTGGAAAGGTTCATCTTTTTTTATTTATGCAGTATTTAATTTTTTATAAAATGTTTAAAAACTTCATTTGAAAAATGCTTCTTTTTCTAATTGGATAGCATCATACTTTATGACACTATATGTTGCTCTGATTAGAAATTTTAGAAGTATTTTCTTTAATAGGTAATGATCTAATTCCATCATTTTAAGTTAATGTGATACATAGCCAAAATTCAGACATCATAATTATGTATGTAAATATTACTATTTCTCAAAATTGCAAGTATGATTTAAAGAAGAATTAACAATATCATAAAAATATTTTGTTCAAAATGCTACTTAAAGGCAAATTTTCCAGTGAAATATTGTATATATTTATCTCAAAGTCTTTTACTTAAGTCTAGTTTATGCAAACTATGGCAGAACTATTTAGCTGATGTTAGCAATCTTTGTACAAACTTCATTGTTTGACCTTTGCAGAATGACACTACCCACATACATACAGTGACTGTTATAAAAATCAATTAAATAATATTTTCCATAAGTAGGAAAAAAGTAAAGGAATGAAGCACAAGAACGAAATGAATAAAAAGCAAGCTACTTTAACTTACAACAATTTGACTATAAGTACGTAGAAATCAATTTTCTCCCCATAGTTAATAATGGTCTTCACCATAATTCTGTGGAACATTCTAAAATTAAACATTGTATAAGTAAAGCCACCCTTCATCACTACTCTCCTTCAACATACCTTCATACATATGTATGACATCTCTGGTTTTATAAATAGAAATATGGGATAGAGACGCTAAAGTCAAAGATTAATCAAAATCTTTCTTAATATCAAAGTGCATTTTGGAATTTTGATTTGAAAAGTAGGTTAAAGATTAAGCGAAACTATAATATGTATACCTCCACTTTCAGAAAGTTTGCCCCGGTATATTCTGTCTTCTACAACATCCGTCCAATAAAGCAAACTTTGATTGAAGTGAAAATCCAGTGCGATGGTATTTCTCAGTCCAGGAACAAGTAGGCTGTAGTCTCTTTTGTGAAGATCAATCCTTCGGATCTCATGGCGAATAGAAAAGATGATGAATGCTTCAAAAGGATCTGAAATTAGATTTATTTTTGAAAGACTTAAGAAACATTTGTATATTTTGATTAGCTAAATGAAATGTTAAAGTCGTAATCCATTCATTTAAAAAAATGTATTGATTATATAATGAAAAAAAAAATGAGACCAGTTCCAGTAGAAAGGCAAAATGAAAGGCTTCTGTTTTCTTGGAATTTTAGCACATAAATCAAACTCTGAACCACAACCACAGGATTTGCAAAGTGTTGAAAAAACTAGCTCTGCAACTCTTAGTCTATCCTATACCATATGAGAAAGATCCAATGATTTAATGAAAGAGATTCTATGAAGAGATTTATTGGGCTTATTTGGCAGTTACTAGGCAGATCTCTGCCTATGTTGCCAATGTTCATAATCTTGTAGTCTGAATAAGCCTATTTGCTCAGCATTGCAATATTCAGCCTTGTATTAGTCAGAACAAAATATTTTTATACTTGGTGTGACCACTGAGCTTGTTAGTGTTAACTTGATTGTACTACTCAGAGGATTAGTGGAGCATAATTCTGGGTATGTCTATAAAATGTGACTTTGGATATTTGATGTGGTTTCTGGCCTTTTCCTGTCTGGGGTCACTCCCTGTGTGTCGAACAAACTCAGTAAATAGTTGTGTTGTATTCTGATGTTTCTCCCTTGGGTCCAGTTGGCCATGAACTGAAATTTCCTGAAACATAAGCCAAATTAAAACTCTCCTCCTTTAATTTGTGGATATTGGTTTTTATGTCCCAGAAACAAGTAAGCTGACTAAGACAAAAAATTGGTATCTGAGAATGGTATCATTACTGTGACTAGAGTTGGTCACATAGTTTACAATTCTTTGAAATTTGTTTGTGGGGGACATTATATAGATCTGTACTAGAGATCTCCTAGACTGCTGTGAGTAGATCTGGATGGGTGACTCTAATCTGAGCTCAGAAGACCATAATACTGTTAGGAATGTGGATAGTAAAGGTCACTGGCAAGAGAAAAGGATATCATTGACAGTTGGACTAGAGGACAAATAAATATTTGTCATTCTAGGACATAGTTTGACTCAGTGCATTTTTCAGATGATATTTAGGAAGTTTTTTTGATCACATATTTGAAACAATGACTGTTATAAAAATCAATTAAATAACATTTTCCATAGAAGATATCAAATGTTAAGTAGAAAAAAAGTAAAGGAATGAAGCACAAGAACGAAATGAAGAAGAAAGAGAAAATATTCATGAAAAGTCAATGTGAATGAAACTAATAGATGAGTAAATGAAGTAGATATGTGGAATATCTAATGATCAAAACATAGAGTTTATAAGACAATAATCTCATTAGGGCAAAAATCAAATGAAATTGAAGCATGTAAAATGCTAAAAACCAAAAGAAGAGATGCTAAAACTTGTAAATAATAAGAAAAACAACATAATGCAGTAATATGTTACTTTACATTACATTTACAGTAAGGAAGAAATCTGGATGATTTTGAGAGCTGCCAAAGATGTAGGGTGAGAAAGTTAACAACATATAAATATAACAGTAGTTAAAAAAAGGAGAGTGTGGTTACTTCAATTAAATTACATGGAAAACTTACGCTCCAAAAGGAATTGCTGCAAAATTGTTCTGTTTCCTATTAACTATTGTTGTAGTCAGGGATTTCAAAGAAAACAATTACATACAGGACACATAATTTATAGTATTAGTTATAATGGTCACCCAAAGTGTCAAATACAAAAAAGTTCAGGAAATCTGTCCACACACTAAAGACTAGAGAATACAGCTGAGGGCCTGGATCCCATGGCAATGTCCTGCATGAGTTCAGCTGGAGACCTAGAACCCACAACAATGACTCATGTAAGTCTGTATCACTAATCTGCCCTGGGAAGGCCCCAAGGTAAGCTGTGAAAGCCAGGAAGTCTGTGCCAGTGGGATGAAGGATTTGTGCCAGTAAGCTGAGTGGTCTGTACTGGAGCCAGATGCAACACTCAAAGTAAGAACCAGAGTTTCCTTGAAAAGTAGCACAGTCATCCTCACTGACAATGTGGTCAAAAGCTCCTCTGATGATAAAAATAGCTGAGATCATATCAGGATAAGCTTCTCCTGGAGAAGTGTGCCAAGCTTCTTCTGGAGATTGAACAACATACCATCTTCCCCTCCAGAGCAGGAAGTAATGCTCAATGTGAGGACCAGAGTCCCATCGCCCAGAAGTGAACCTCAGCCTTTCTCAGTGAAAACAAGACCCTGAGCTCCTCTGATGATAACAACCAAGTTCACATCAGGAAAGAAGCTCAACAAGCTCCTCCAGGAGAACCCACAACAAAGGAGAACCAACAGCATCAAATGACAACAACACTTAGAATCCACAATGCTGAACTCTTCCTCTCCAATTCTCCTTTTTATGCTGGCAATAACCCTCAGGTGGGCCATCCATACTCAGCAGCACACTGGTTCAGCTTAGCTGGTATTACAAGTTGACCACCAGTTATCAATCCACCACAACTATAAAATATTTTTTCAATCTTAGCTTTTAAGAAGACTTGGGTACAAGTGACACACGCAATAAGTTCATGAACTTTAGCCTATGCAACAGTGTCAAAAGAGTGTGAGGACACATGGGACAGAGGGACAGATTGGGTCTTTGCAGCAGGGTATAAAACATCCTTCTGTGGAGTCAAGAAATAGAAGTGAGAACCTTTGCTGTGACATCTCTTAGACATGAGTCCCTGGACCAGAGTTGATGCATATATGGCCCATGTGTCATTTGATTTTCTTTTAAGGCTAAAGATGTTAATGTATAAGAGTTGTTTTTCTTTTTTCTTGCTTTTTATTATTTTGAAAAAAATTTTAAAAAGAATAATGATGATACAGGATTTCAAAACAAGATAATTTAAGATTAATAATGGTTAATATACTGCATGTTGTATTTCTAAACTAAAACCTCAGTATTCAGATGTAATTGAAGTGCTGGGGCTTTGTGATAAATAAGCGGCCTTTGGGTGGCAGCTTGGGCACCCATGTATAATGATTTCACCATCACTGACAGTGAAATTGCTTTTCTGGGTCTGTTTCCACAAGTATAAAATCAGAATCTTAATAAGATCTAATTTGTTTCTTAGGAGTAATAAATTTATCATACATTCAATATTTTATATATTTGGGCCATTACTAAATTTACAATTAACTTGAAATTATTCATAAATAATAAAAATAAATAATAATAAATAATAAAATAAATAATAAAAGAGGAAGTTCTGAAGAGTTTTCAGTATTTAAATGTCAAGACAGACTATGGGAGATATATACTAATGAGCAGAGAACATAAAGAACAAAATGAAGTTAGACGCTTGGAAATATTATACACCCTTGACAATAGAGCACTTACATATAATAAGGCCCTTATTAATGATGAAAATGTTAATTGTGCACCTGGAGAAAAAGCCCACAATGAAGGGTGGTGAAGCATCAGGTTGGGAAGAAAAACAAATTAAACAAAAATGAAGAAGGCCTGAATAGCAAGCGAAATATCTTGGAGTTCATTCCATGGGTAATAAAGAGCTATTTTTAAATTACAGAAGAACTTTGAGATGTTAATGTCATTTTCTCAATCTCAGATTATAATCTCCCCAGTTTTATTTCTTTTCTGTCTTATCTTACCACTCCCCTAGGTCATCCATTGCTTATCCTTATTTTGCTGTTTACTATAAGACTCTCCTCTTCCTAACACATTAGATCACATCTTCTAAGCCTGGATTTTACTCTCTGTCAGTAAAAATACCTTGGCCCCTTCCAGCTTCATGTTCTCTTCCTCAAAAACCGGAGAAGCCGGACGATGAAAATAGACTTGTTAGAGTGAAGGTGCCATGATCACTAGAACTTACACATCCCTTGCCTGTGCTCAGTTCAGATGTTACTCAGATGCAGTACAGCTTCAAACAGATGCTGTGTGGGGAAAAGTTAAGATGTGGAAGGAGAGGGCAGCAAAGCACTGGAAAAACAAAGGGAAGTGGAGACATGGAGCCTAAAGAATAGAAGGAAGTTGGAAACAAACACAGAACCACATATAATTCAGGGAAAAGAGAAAGAGCACGTTCAAACAACTAACTTTGAAGTGAGATGGTAATTGGGGAAGTGGAAATGCACAGGAGGAAGGAGGGTGTAGATTGAGATGGCAGTGGCAGAGTAATCAGAGTTCTGGTCATAAAGGAGTTTTTCAGAGTGAAAAGGAGTTCTCAAAGTGAGTGCTCATACACATATGTGAGAATTAAGTTTTGGGTGATGAAAACAGTAAAGCAAAATTGCCATTGTGTTTATATGCTTTGTGTTTATACCCATAATCTCATTCCTAGAAAAATTAAATTGGAACATAAATATAATTTTGAATCTAAAATTTAGAAAATAAGAACTGTTATGGATTAAAAATGAATAGTCAAGTTAAAACCTGATTTGAATCAGCATGGTGCTGAGTGAAGATGTTCTACCTGAGGAAAGTTGCCAGCATAAATTGAGATGCAGAGAAGGAAAAGCTAGGCATTGTGAATTTCTCTAAGTGTTGCTATTTGAGCTGTTGGTTCTTCTCCTGCAGGAGCTCGTCACGACTAGCTTCCCCAGTGAGAGTTCGACCCTTGTCATCAGAGGAGCCCGGGCTCTTGTTGGTGAGAGTGGCTGTGGTTCACTTTGGGGGAGCTCTGGTTCTTACCTATATAGAGCATCACTTCCTGGCTCTGGAGGGGGAGACATGTGCCAATTAACCTCCAGAACAAACTTGTCATGCTGGCTTTCTGGCATGTACTCCACTGTTCTTACTATCTGAGGAGCTTGGTGCCTCTGTATTGCTGAGGATGGCTCTGGTACTGTTCAGGACAGTCCTGGTCTTAATTTGAGCGTGACTGCTTAGCTCCAACGTAGAACACTCAGCCTACCAGGAACCTACTAGTCTCCTTCAGCCCACTGGCATAGACTTTGTAGTTTCTACTGCTGACCTTTGGGCCTTCCCAGAACAGATCCATAAAGGAGACTGGTGTGAGTCCTTCTGGTGGGCTCTAGACCTCCAGCTGGACTCATGGGAGGTATTGTCATGGGCTCTAGGTTTTCATCTGGACCCATGCAGGACATTGCTGTGGGATTCAGCCCTTGGCTGAATATTCTGTATCTTTAGTGTTGTAGATAGATTTCCTGCACTTTCTTGTGTTAACTCTGGGTGACCATCATAAAATAATGTTATAAATTGTGTCCTGACTCTAAGTGTTCTTCTCACAACTCCAGACTACAGCAAGAACTAAGAAAAATATTCAAAATGTAACCTAATTCAGGTTAAGAAAAAATAAAAGGAATGTTATAGTATTATTTGCAACATTAGTAGACATTGTTGCAAAATGACCAGTTGGATGCCTAAGAGCAGCAAAAAAAGCATAGAAAAAAAGGCACTTAGTAATAATAATAGCCTAGATATTAATGAACTAAACCAGTATTTCAGGTAAATGACTCTGAATAAATTATAAATTAAAGAAGGAAAATGTAAAGTCTTGACAAAATATGACATTGAGATAGTCAAGTAAACCGATAATAATAAGACATTGAATAAAAATAAAGGCATAAACATAATATTTATGGAAGAATATTATATTTTTTAAAATGTAGGGAGTAAATTGATAGACAATAGACTCAATCTACCAATGCAGTAAATGTCTGATGATAAAGAATTTAGGAAGGAGAAAGTGGGAAGAAATTAGAAAACATGAGAGAACTGAAGAGGCAAATTCAAGGGCAAAAAGAATGAGGACTGAGGACTTTACCATGCTGCATAAACCTACACTTCTTTTCTATGTCTATATCAAGACAAGTGAGCCTAAGTACTGCATTCAATAGAAAGAAAGTGTTCTGAAGAGATATAATCAAGTAAAGAATGTCAGAAATAAAGAAAATATTTAAATTTTATTTTTAAAGAGAATTTTCTTTATTAGAACCCGTTTGTAGTACACAACGTTAAAAGTCCCTTGTACATACCATAGTTTCTCCTTTTCACCCCCTTCTTCTGCTTCCTTCCTCCTTCCCTCTCTTGATCCACATCTCTGAAAACGATCTGTCTCCCTGCTTCCTACTGTCTGTTTTTTGCTCTTTATTTATACTTTGGGTTTCTCATAAAAGAGGAACCATGTGATATTTAAGCTCTGTGTCTGGATTATTACATTAACATTTATGTTCTCAAGGTACATCCACTTTCCTATGAATGAGTCAAGTTTATCTTTGTGTCTGGCAGAGTGGTACTTAACGATCCATAAACACCACATTTTATTTATCCATTCATTTGTTGATAGACATACAGGTTGTTTCTAAGACTTAGCTATTATGAGTTGTAATTCTATGAATGTGAGTATGCATGGATTACTATAATAGGATGTTTTAATTCATTTGGAAAGATATTTAGAAGGGGAATGGTCCCATCAAATGGGATAGATATTTTTAGTTTTCTGAGACATCTCATTGATTTCCATAGTGATTTTTTTTACTCACGTTCCCACTCAAAATGCAGAAAGGTTTCCTTTTGATGCTACCTTGCCGACATTTGTTATATTTGACTTCTTGATGATAGCCATTATTTTTTTAGTAAGAAGGAATGGTGGTATCATTTTAATATGCATTTCCATAATGGCCAGAGATCTTGAACATTTTTCAGGTATTCATTGGGAGTTTGTATTCCTTTTTCTGAGTGGTTTTTTTTTCACTCTAGTTGCCCATTTTTTGACTGGGTCTTTTATTAGGGGTGTATATATATTTTTTATTTCTTCATGTATTCTATATACTAGTCCTTTGTGTGAGGTATTTCTTGGAAAAAATTTTGACACAATCTGTAGACTGTCTATCCACACTGTTGTTTCTTTTCTTTTGTTATGCAGAAACTTTCTGAGTTTAAGTAATAATGTTTGTTGATTCTTGATATATTTCCTGTTCAACTGAGGGTCTGTTTAGAAAAGCTCACCTACTCTATGTCCTCAAGAGTTTTACCTATTTTAGCTTCTAGCAGGTTAATTGCTTCCAATTTAATGTTTAGTTCTTTGATATAATTTGATTTTAGTTTACAACATACTGAGAAATATGCTTTTGAGTCTTCTGCATGTATGTAACCAATTTCTAGCTCTGTCTGCTGAACAATCTCTCTTTTCTCTGGTGTAAGTTTTTGGCCCCTCTGGCAAAGGTCAGACAGCTGAATCTGCCTGAGCAAGCTGAGTCCTCTATTCTGTTTGATTGACCCACATGTCTCTTTTTTGTGCCTGCACCATGCTATTTTTATCCCTGTAACTTTGTTATATAACTAAAAAATTGAAATTGTGATGTCTCTTGCCTTGCCCTTCTTGCCCAAGTTTGCTTTTACTATTCCCGGTCTCTCATAGTTTCATATGCATTTCAGGATTGATTTTGCTAGTTCCATGTGAATGTTGCTGTATTTTGATTTTAATTGCATAGAATCTGTAGATCTGTTTTGAGTATGTCAATCACTACATTATTGGTTCTACCTATCAAGGAACATGGAATATTTTCTGATGTCCTCTTTGAACTGTTTTTTCAGAACATTGTAGTTTTTGTTGCAGTCTTTCATTTTCTTGGCTAATTCCTGTTTTTAATTTTTCTTGATGCTATTATGAAAAATATTACTTTAGTATTCAAATTCCAGCCAGAATAAAACAACTAAAATGCTAAATGTAAAATAAAATAAATTTTAAAATAGAATATTAAAATGATTCATCTGAAAAGCATTGTATTTATTAATTTCATATTATTTTATCTGAAATGGGCTAAATAATATGTAAAACACAATAGAAAAGTCTATTTCTGACTTTAAAATTCTTATTATTTTATTGATAAAATATATAAAAACCATATAGGAATATAAAAACATCACAACGATATATTGTAGGCACAAAAAAGTAGAAGTAAGTGGGGAACAAGACTCATTAGAAAAAGTTTTAGTTAACTAAGAAAGATTTATGCTAGTAGATCTCAAGGAACACCTCAGATTTGCAGAGATAAAGAGGGGAAAGTATTAACTAAGTAGAAACAAATAACATGAATAAAAATTTATGATGTATGGGTTCACAGAAGTATAAAGAATGAAGCTTGCAGGTGCCTCAGAAAGTTTTAAAAAGTTCAAAAACATTAATAGAACTTTTTATTAAAAGCATACATAAACAAAACAAATATATTAGAATATAGTTATGAAAATCAAAAACAGATGTAGTAATAAAATGCTTATATTCTGACTTGATGGCATAAAATTCAAACTTTATTTGATCAGCTATTTTATTCTTTATTCTCATTTCATTTTGTGTTGCAACAAGTTGAAGACATAATGCCCAGAAGATTTCATTTATGAATTTGATAAATTGCGTCAAACACTTGGCAAATAATTCTCATTATTTAATTTGTAGTGATTATTAAATTCTGAACATAAGCAAAATTCACACATTTGTAGAAAACCTTTGATTTACATATATCTAACTTTGACATATATGTGCATATATATATATATATATATATATATATATATATATATGCATTCCAGTTATTTCCACTGGAAACAAATGAATAGTTGCTGATAATAACATCTGTGGTCTATGGTACTCATCCACAGTGAAAGAAATAAGAAATGCTGACTTATATCTAGAAGATGAAGAAAATAGCACCATAAGAATACACCAAACATCATGGTCCCCTGAAGACTATGAACTCAGATGAGGAAGCCTTCATTCTCTAAGCATCTAATGGACATAGGGTACACTAAGTGCCTCATGATATTCTTGCAACATGCCATATGGAAGAAAGGGCATTGTTACTCGAAAATGAGAAAACAGAGGCTGAAAAGTTTTTATGTAAGGTGCCTAGTGTCACATATATAGCAAATGACCACTGCATGATTAAGATTTAAACATCAGATTCCAAAGCCTTTGTTTGCTTTCCCCACTACAAATATCATCTAGAGAATCAGCAAAGTGTTATAAATGGTCCAGCAGAAGACAAACACGTTCAGAGCAAGGCATGGCTTCATGAATAGTAGAAATAACTGGAAATGTGTTATAGGGATGGACTTTGGGGTCTACAAACCATTCTCAGAAATAAAGTAAATGCTTCAGAGAATTAAAAACAAGCTAATAGAAAGTATGATAATGAAAGCAATATTCAAGGAAAAATAATCTAATGGTAATTCAATGGGCTTAAATAGCAAGGATTATTGTAATGTTTTTTCAGCAGAAGGTTTTGGAGTAGTTCTAAAATCATTTACTAGCATTAAATATTATATTGAAAATGAGTTGAGTCCTGTTACTAATTTTCTCACGCGTTCTGAGAGCGTTTCCCCCACTCAGAGACTCAACACGACAACACAAGCCAATCCCGGACTTACCAATGCTGGTGCAGCTTTCGCCATCTGCATCCAGTTTCCAGCCTTCATAACACGAGCACTTGACTGTGTGCTTGTGCTGCTCACACACTTGACCGCACCTTAGATGACTGCTGCAATAATCCACAATTTCACATGTCTTATTGTCCTTGTTGAGTTGAAGGCCTTTAGGGCAGGAACAGACGATTCCTCTTCCAGGAACAACGGAACACTGGTTGCTGCAGCCTCCATTGTTGAGGGAACACTCATCTATAAACGGAGAGGAACGGATCAGAGACATATCAGTTGTTTTCTTCAGTTAAATGCTAACCATTGACATAATTGTCTCTAAGCCTAAAAGTCATCTGCATATTATGAATACATATAAAAAAGCTCACTTTTATTATGAGGTTGTATACAAATAGTAAAAGTGTAGTAAGAATAAATTATCCAAAGGCAAAACTTAATTCTAATTCTATATGATAGAAAATAGGATTGGATGATTTTAATTTGTGTAGAACTTTGGGATGTAGTTTCTTCCAACTCGTAGATATAAGATGCCATCAGTAGTTCTGCTATAATTTAAAGAAATATACTGAGCCGTGGGCAGCTATGCTAACCACTTAAAAATGTCTTCCAAAGAATCCACACTCATTAATGAATTGAATACTGCATTTAGGTTCATTAAAATATATACATTAACATACACTTATGTATAATACCTGCATATTTTTTCTACATCTGTAATGATAATGCAAAGATTTATTTATATTTTATTGGCTAACGATATTTATTTTTAAGTCATGAAAGTTGTACATTGTAAGTTAAATATTAGGGTTTTTTTATTATGTCAGTAAGGACACGGGTATAAAATATGTAATACACTAAAAATTAAAATTCAAAATTGTCCTGGCATTATGGCTGAAATGATAAGCAACTAATAATCACTGTATGAATATCATTAATTTATAAGGAAAGACCTCTTTTATAATAACACATATATGCATATGTTTATGTAAATATGTAAATATATGTTATATATCTGTGTAATTACACCATAGATATATTTACCACTAAATTGTATACTCTAAGAAGTCATAGAAAATATGTTCAATTTATCATTGTATACACAATAGCTAATAATATTGAGAATTAAGAGATCAAAAACATTTGATAAACAAAAATAAAATAAAGTTTTATAAAACTATACATCCATTCCAAAACTAAGCCAGTGCTGTCTACTTGGGAAAATTTCAATGTGATATACATTAATAGTAGAGTATTGCTTTTGCAACCACACTATTCCTTAGCACTGCACACTGGTAGATAAATAGGAATAAAAAAAAAAAAGAAGTTTTGTCTTTCTTTGCTTGAAAAATATTTTTGAGTGCTTCTCAGAGGCAGTTTAATTGTATGTGTTTTGAGATATACTAAAGAAAACTGTTAACTAGCACATGCTATGTTACACTAATATTTGTCTACTTCAAATATTTCTTAGTGTCCACAGAAATGTATTTACATTTAAAATTAGACTGGCATATAAGGTTTTTAATAACTATTTTTACATTTTAAAAATTTCGGTTCAGGTCAACTCTTTTTCATATTTTTGTCATCATCAAAAAAGTTACAATAATAAAAAAGGAAAATGTTTGCATTAACAGTTTTCTCTAAGATTTCAATTCAACTTCAGTGTTATAGAAAAAGAGATTCATTTTTTTGGTTTCTTCAAATATGTTTTCTCGCCAGTAATCATAATCATTTCAAAACAGCAGTCATTTCAAAGTATCTGCCCCATTTTAGTTCAATTGACATTCTTTTCCAGAGAATTACTATAAAGAAATGTCATTGTGCCCAGCAGGTGAAAAAAACTGTTTCAATGCTTTTAGTGTATTTTGAACATCACTGTTCTCTTAGTACTGAAATGTCTCTCTTGGATGCTATCGGAGGGATTAAGTGGCAGATTTTAGGAAAAACAAAATTGATTTTGAAATCTAAAACAAATTTAATGTCAATTGTATATAGCTAATCTCTTATCAGTTCTACTTTCAGCCTAAACCGGTAATTAATGTTGCAAATTCCTTCAAACTGTATTATTCATTGGCAAAGCTCTCAAGAATCAGATTCTGGTAGGAACCTTTGAGCAAACCTCTCCACTGAGTTTGAACCTTGGTTTAGGAAAACCACAGACTGAGTCTAGATGATTTGAGGCCCTCTCCCTCCTGTGACTTCTCACACCTTGAGACATTTAAACACCAGAATACAGTACAGTACTGCCTCACACTTCAAGTCCCTCTAAGAACAGGTATTCTGGCAACCTTGCAATTAAAATATCAGCTTTGTTCCTTTGAGATGTGCATCTTCTGGCAACCACAACTGTCTTCTCAAAGACCTAGGACTTTCTCCTTTAAATGCAAACATTCCTGGAGCTAATTCCTTCTCCCTCTCCCTCTCTCTCTGTGCTCTGCTGATTCAATGGTAAGATGTGGTGCCACTGCCTCCCGCCACACCTCATAATTAGAAGGCAGAGAAGCTTGTTTGTGTTCCAGATAAAAATCACTTAATAAACTCAAATGGCTTCGCTGTAAAGATAGACATCCTTTAGTACTGCTTACTGCTTTTCCTCACTGTACTCTAGGGTTTAAAATTTCTTGCCTTACTTTTCAGTAAAGTTGAGTTCAGTTGCCAAGGGCTCTTTTTCTTATTATAGTAATTACAAGTGGGTAAAATCTATCCTTAACTGCTTTAGTGTCCAGCTACATCTATATTTGACATATCTTTAATGACAGGGATAAAGAACTAGTCTTAATGACACGAGTTTCTTCTCTGAAGCATCTAGCTTCCTTGAAATTATTTAAAAAATTCTCCTGGAAAAAAATCTTGTCTTCAATACATGTAGAATATTAACACTCTTCTGTTCTCTCACTCTTTCTATGTATTTTGTGTAAACATAGACAACAATCTTTCTTTTGCTAGTATTTAATTTTGGTTTTCATTGTTATGCTAGGTGCTGCAATTAGGGCAAATCTCCATATCTTCTCTGGTGTGTCTATAACTAGATCCTTTTTAACATCTTCAATTCTGTAATCCTCTGAAATTTCTTCAGCTAAAAAAATTAGCTCAGACTGTAGTGAATAGATAAGCCAAAGGTGGTGACTTAATTTCTTTTTTCCTTTTATTCTTGTGTGTAGGTATGTTTTACTGGTGATGGAGCCCAGGCATTTTGCACTAAACTCCACTCCCAACTTATTTTTCATTTTTTGACCAGGGTCCAGGTAAGTGCCTAAAATACCTAGGTTGGCGTAAAATTTAGGATCCTCCAGCCTTCACTTCCCAAAGTTCTGGGAATATAAATATAGCTCAGAAAGTGATTTTCTAGTTTTAAAGTATATAAAGGTATTAATTAAGAAGGAATTTCTTCTTTTCTCTTTTCTTTACCCAATAAGTGAGTGAAGGATAGGAAAACAAGTATGCTTTCTTATAATTCTCTTTGTTGTGTTGCATTTTATTTTATTATTTTATTTTATTATTTGTGGTACTGGAAATGGCATTCAGGACCTCGCACTTGCCAGGCAGGTGCTGTGCCACTGAGCTATACCCCCAGCACAACCTTTGTAATTTTAATATGTTTATTTAATGTCCATCATTTTTGGTTTTTACTGACTTCCTTTAATTTCAGCACTGGAGAAAAGATGGAAAAGCTTCACTTTTCCTCTATACCTATGGTGCATCTCACAGTATTGTCATGGTCACTGCTTCCCCTGTAATTATGAGGAACAAACATTTTGAGATATGAGTAACTAACCCTGTTTAAGAAATTGAAAATAAGAGTGGGCTGTCTATATTCTTTCTGAAACAATGACAAGAAAATGTTAGCAAAAGTAATCTGAGACATCCTCACAGTGGATGTGGGGGACTTTAACTCACCCCACTCCTAGGGCACATTTCAGGCTCACAGAATTTCACCATAGAAAAAGAATTTTTAAAATACATCAACAAGAGCCATAGGGAAGTTTATTAGGCACTCTTAAAGTGTATACATTCAAAAAAAAGGGGGTCCTTATGAGGAAGAGGAACCTTATGACATTGGGCTGGGTAAATTTTGGGGAAAGTGGGAGTAGAAATCTATGGTTATAAGAGTTCATGAAAACAGTGGGTTTGATTTAGAGATGAAAGACTCATGGGCCTTTTTACAAGGGAAGGGTGACAGTCACACCCATCCATAAAGGAAAGGTCCATTTCACAGGTGAAAAGTGATGGTCCAGTCACAGGTAAAAATGTCCATATACAGCTAAAGTGAATTGGCCAAGGTTCGGTTATGGATGGAAAGGTAAGGCCCAGGCATATTGCATCTATTTAACAACCTTAAACATTTTCCAACAGCTTTGTGTCCTCAAAATCCAGTTTTTACTAGAAGTGCAATTTCAAGATTATGATTTTCTTTGTTTTCTGCCTACTTATATATTTTTTTTCTATTTTACCTCAGGATCTAGGGTCTCTAATTGCAGATGCCCAATGGGTAACGAAAAGCAGGGTGAAGTTTGCCATCTCGCATTGCCCTTACATGTATGCCTTCGAGATACTGCGGATCTCTGCTCAGCTGTGTATTTAGGCAGGTTAGTCACTTTAGTTATGTCTGTAAAACCTAATCTCTCAGTCTGCCTCAAGACTGAGGACACCAGGACAAGAGTGACTAAAGTAATTTTCAAATTTTGTAGGGATATACCGCTGTCAGTTTTTAAAATGTCCAGTTCCATTACCCTATAGACAAACCTAGGAACCCACAATCATCTCAGATTATAAGCAGGACTCACCCAGGATGAGAGCACCTCCCAAGATGGGAGCAATTAACCCAGAACTGAGTCTCACACTGACAAATCCTGAAATTGTTTTTCTGTGATAGGAGTCAGAAAACCTAGTCTGAGAGGGAAGTGCATTGTGATCTCCTCTTTAGGGGACTTTCTTGGAACCATTCTGATGCCATATATATACTTTCTGTTTTATCAGTATTGACAGTGTCTTCCATGTTGAAATACATTTATATAACGGGGACTTAGAACCTACTTTTGCAAAAAATCACTGACACTTTACTTGGCCCTAACCATGATGATGGATAACTAAAAGCAGGATAAAAGCTTGACACCTGTGTTATCATTTTGCATAATCTCCTTTTACACCTTAAACTTAGTATCATCTTTCTGTTACAATCTGCCTATAGACTTTGAAAAACTACTGTCTAACAGTTGGTGAAATTGTAGAAGATTAGAGCTGACACAAACACATGAAGGAATGTGTCAAAATCATGGAGACCCAGGGCACATGCGCAAAACAAAGATCCAGTACGACTGCAGCTCCTAAGCACTGCACATGGAACCAAGCAAAGAAGTATTACTTTTACTTCTTGGTTTAAATTTTCTGGGAAACCAGCGAATTTTTTTTTTGATTGGGAAATTTAAATCCAGCACCCTGACTTAAATCTTTTCTTTCCCCACTCCAGTTCTTGCCCTATTTAAACCAGAAACTCATGACAGTATGTCTTTAGACTAAGCTAATGCAGGCTTTGGTCCTCTTTGTCTTCCCAGTGTGGTTATATGAATATTAAGTTCCTTTCCTATACTAGGCATGAGAGGTTGGACCTGTTCTTAGCACTCTGGGAAGTTAAGGTAGGATGATCATACATTCGAGGCCAACATGGACACTTTAGGGAGTTAACAAGACTGTCTCAAAATAAATTTTTAAAAAAAGCAAAAAATGAATAAATAAACTAAAAATAGAAAAGGACAGATGATGTAGCTCAATTCCAAGATGCTGGGGTCAATCCCAACACTGCCAAAAATATTATTTCCCTATTTTACCATTACTTTTGTTCTTTGGTAATTTGGGGGGACAAGTGTCTATACCTAACCTGCTGAGACCTCCAAAGTGAGGCCCTCAGAGAGCCCCGCACAACATTACAACCTTTGTGAGGTTAGGGCAGATAGACTTGGAGAGCAGGCAGTAAAGGTAAAAAAATAAATCCTGTCAAGTTTATAGAGTAAACTTTTGTGTTATAATTTTATTTTTAGGGTTTTTTTGTTGTTGTTGTTGTCTCTCTTGTTTCTTAGTGTCAACAAATGAAGAATACTACATTTACCATTTCAAGGTTATTTTATACAATTAGAGCATCCTTGAAGGATGTTTTATTGCATAAATTTAAAAAGAATAACAGCCTTCGTATTACTCAATATGCTATTAATGTTCAATCGAGATAAAAATATGATAACCGTAGACTTAAACGCAGTTATTTTCTACTTTCAGGCAGCTTCATCAGTTCCTAAAGCCATTTTCTCACAACCTCAAGTCATCTCATTGTTGTTCTTATCACCCTGTAGAGTCATCTTCATTACTCTATTGATGCCACATTCAGGATTATCTAGAAAACATACCTTTTAAAATCTCCTTGATAAATCTCTATTCTCCCCAAAGAGCAGAAAATGTAATTTTCTTTTATATTTGTTGTTTGGCATAAGAGAAATGGCTCATGGAAGTGACTTTAAATCTAAATGGAATCATCATTTAACTAGATAAGGGCACTAAATGAAGCTATTGGATGAGAACTAAATATTTGAGAGAAAACATTAGATTAACCGGGTTATATTCAATTTGTCTCATTATCCAGCCTCTGCTTTTCTTAAAAACTGCATTTGTGGTGCAATGATTATTAGACATGTGAAAATGCATTGAAGAGTAGAAAACCCATGCTGGAGGTCAAGAATAAGGTTTCCCCTGTTTGGAGTGATGCACTGACAACAATAATTGTTTTAATTGTGGGAACTACATGGACCATTCAGAGACTTAAATGCTGTATATAGCTCTACAATTTTTAAATGAGCTGGATGCAATTCAGCTCTTTTCTGTTTTCAGAAATTTCTGATCATATTTAAAAAGCTGTGCATAGATATATGTTGTACCTGAAATGTACAAGTAAGATTGAATTTTAAAATTAGAATTGAAGGGAGTGAATAGGAGTTCATGCTCCCATAATAAGCAAAACAACTAGTCTAAAAGATTCTCATTTTCAGAGAAAGACATCAATTATATATGTGATACCGCAGAGATCGCCTTCATCAGACCCATCAGGACAATCTCTCTTCCCATTGCAGAGTTTCTCTGGCTGCAGGCAGACCGAAGTATCATTAGCACAAGGATACTTTGGGGGTCCACACGAGAAATTGTCACAGTCTTCTTCATCTGACTGATCTTCACAGTCGATGTCTCTGTCACATACCCATGCTTTGTTGATGCATCTCCCTTGAGAGAACAGAATGGACATGCATTTGATTTTGTAATTAGGTCCCTGTAAAAATGAGTAGCCATTGCTGTCTTCACTCTCAGGCAGAATTACACCGAATTAGCGACTAATCTATTTGCTGTTTTCTTTTGTTTTAAAAGAAAATATGTTATTTGTGACAGCACATTTCAAAAGTAACAGTGAACATACAGAGAATATACAGAGAACAGTGGTTTCTTGTCATTTAACTTTTTAAAATTTCTTTTCAAATTATTATTTCCCACACTGTTTTTATTTGTCTTTTAATCTACTATCTTTTTTGGAGTATATTTTATTATGGAGAATTTGTAGAAATACCTAAGATAAATACAGATTATTTTCTGACTCTATAGCAGTGTCTCTTTAAATAAATATTTATATCAGTAAAGAAAAATGCAAAATATTATACTACATATTTCTATATAATATATTCAATTGACTATACATTAAAGGCTACTAGTTTAAACTATTGAAATATAAATGAAAAAGAGTTTATTTCTGGTATTAGAAATATATTAATAGTCACACACACTATTATAACTCAATACATAATCTTTTCAATAAAATAAAAAAGCATTTGATGATA